>VFFE01008282.1:4620463-4716044 GCA_008921705.1 Burhinus oedicnemus | reverse complement strand
GTATAAGCCAGAGCCTCTCTGCATACCGTTCCTTGGCATCAGCCATAAACATGGGTCTTATCACTCTGAGAACGAACGGTTTCCTGCACAACATGCTGTTAATTTCAGCAGTTAGAAGAGGCCCAGCTAACAAGCAAAGTTACTGAACAAAACTGGTCCTGCTTTACCTCAAACCAGGACACTCATGAAGCCTGGTGAACTACAGAAAAACAGGAGGACCACAACACCTCCTCTCTCTCTCGCCCTTGCATGGTCTATGAGGGGGCACCGAGCACATCTCCTTCTAAGCGGGGCAGCTGAGAATGACAATTTACTTCCTTTTGCCTATGAGGACATCGAACCATTTGCTGCAGTCTTGTGGAGCACACTCATTAAATCTCTCTTGAGGATAATATAATCTCTTTGGGAAGGGGTAGGTAATACTAGGAAGTCCTAAATTTCATGCTTTAGGTGAAATAAATCTGAATCTCCTGTGTACCTCAAAGATCCTGTATTAAACTGGCATATCTATCTCTTCCTGACTAAAGAATTATAGCAAGATTACTAGTGCATTAGTATCCCAATCCAAGATGCTAGAAAACCTAGCAAGAAATTAAGTGTGTTGCTGCTAGAATATTTGGGAAAAGTAGTGGACTTGAAGGAGATTCAGGAGAAATACTACGAGCCGTGTTCAAACAGTTATTTATGAATCCTGCTTACAATATACAGTATTTTTCATCTAATTTGTATCTCCAACAAAATAATGGAATCAACAACGAGAGAAATAGACTCAGCACAGGTTACACAATTATCAGCTATGAGCAGCAGGAATTCAGAGAGAATATAGCTGTCCTGACAAAATCTAACCCTCTTTTTTCACTTTACAGAATCACAACTGAGCAGAGGAAGGAAGTGGAGGAGACGTAATGCATTTGAGTATGGGAAGGAAAAGCATATGATACTTCCATATATTGTCAATGTAAACAAAAAGCTTTATTCCCTGCAATATAGCAAATGAGAGGGAGGCATCCATGTTTTAACTTCAACGCGTAACTCTCCTTGTGTTCTTCCTCAGCCTCGGGGCTTGCCAAGGGAGGTGCTGGGATGTGGCCATTATTCCTCACTTGTGTTTACCCTGCTGATCAGAGAGGGCAAAAACCCCAATGGGAGTAACTTCTTAAATGAAGAGAGTTTCAAAAAGCCAACATTTTTTACTTGGCCAGCTCCATTTTTTTCTGAATATCCACATCTGAAAGAGCAATCCTGCCATATGGATGTCTAATGAACTTGAGGGAACGTCCAAGACTTCAAATCCATTTCTTAAACACTGACTTTTGAAACAAGGACTGCTGCAAGGTAACCTGTAGTCTAGGATGCAGCAGGAGAATTCTGATACAAATGGAGAGCGTTTTAAAAGCAAACATTCAGAGCTTTTAACCTCGTGTATGGTTCTCATAATCACACTACTGTAAAGAAGTTTTAGTTGGCATAGAGGTGGGATATCATGGGGACTGAAGTCTGCAAGTCCTTTTCCTTCTGCAGTAATGCAAATAGCTGCAAGTATGAGTTAGGCTAGAATAAAATGCAAATTTGTAATTAATTTTCATACTTGGTTAAAAAATGCAATGTGTGGTTTTTCTGTTAACAGCAATTTTGAAACATTCACAAGCCTTCTCTCATTTAAAAAAAGGTTCAAAACTAGCTTTGAAAATAAGTTACAAAAAATAATTCTTTTTCTAAAGTCCAGTCAAGGGTAAAAAGGGAAGAAAGGAATGATGAGGAGAAAAAGTGGTCAAGCTCTTTACAGCCACAAACCACTTGAAACACTATCTGCTATACCCTGGGTCTTGGGAAGTAAGTAAAACCTCTTTCTAGAGCAACACAGCATTTGGAAAGATCCATGCATCCTTTACTAAACGTAGCAATCTGCGCCAAAATGTGATGGCTCTTTCAGAATAGACTTTATGAGAATAGTCATGAAGAATAAGGAACCTTATGAAACTGTTCTCAGATCTACACTAATGTATTCTTCTCTACAGAAGAAGAAAAAGCAGGGTGAAAAACCTGAAAGCATCACCAGTTCCATTCAAAATAGGCAAGAGAAAAATATAGGAGAATCTTTTAGGGGAAGAGAGAAAGGTGATATACAAGTAAGGCAGTTTTCCCATGTAGGAGGAGCACCTGGAGTGGGAAAAGAAATGGCTTCCAGAATTATATAAACCAAAACCCCAGACTGGAGGACTAGTCTCCAGAAAATAACCACCTTAATTTAAGTTTCTTTATTCGCTCCTAGAAACGAAGAGAACTAAGTTTTCTCCCCAGACCCATGCGGTAGGAGCTGCAGATGGGAATCACAGGGAGACCACATCCAGGCAGTGACCGGCAGAAATGCGGCAGCACGGCCGCAGGAGCAAGCAGTGGGAGCGCTCTCCTCCCCTCGCCTCTGCCCGCTCCCCTTCCCACCCAGCAGATACGCCCGGGACAGACCTCTGGTCTCTCATGGGGAGCCACTCAGCCATTCCTATGAAATATCATTTCAGAGTTCTTTTCTGCTGCCTCACCATACCCCCTGCCCTTTTTTCCCCCTCCAATCTGCCAAGTTTTGTAAATATTTCATGAACTGTCGACATGCATTCCTGCCCTAAAATCTTGCTAACAATAGAAACCATTATTACCCTGCACTGTTACGCTACATCCTGCACAAGGTCATTCTGTTTTTCTTCCTTAGTATCTTTGCTCCCAAAGGGAAAATGCATTAATGGCAAGGAGAAAACGGCTGCCTGCAAAGTAGCCACAAGAACAAGAAAATGGCCTGCTAATTACTAGCGCTGATAATGCCAGTCTGGACAGCTTTAAAAGCTGAAAAGCAAATTTGGATTAAAAAAATAAATAATAATGATGGTTTTCAGTCTCTAATATCTGGAATCTACAAACTGCTACTTCAGCCATTATAGCTAATGTTATGGCAAAAGAAAAAGACTTAAATAAAGCTTGTTGATGTGCTTGTCAGGTGGTCAGAAGACATCAAATAGTTCACTGTGATGATGGGTTGACAAAATATTGCACCGAATTACAGTGAGAAAAAGGCAAAGAACATATTCTTAGTGTTAACCAAGACCTACTTTATGTTAGAACAAAAGGATCACAAAAGCTCTTTGCAACTTTACCTTTTGTTGCCATCATTACAACCCAACAACACTCCCAACAGCTTTTTTTAGGGGTTAGAAGTAATACATGACTGAATGAACTGAAAGTGAAACAAGGAATTACACAAGGTTCCCTAAACTGTGATTATGTCAATTTAGTGGAGCTATCTTCCTTGTTGAAATGGTGTATTTTTCCTGAACCACAAAGCATATCACAACCACAATGGTGCTCCTGTAAAAAAAAAAAATATAGCGAACACAAGTAATGCTCTGACAACTCCTCTGTCATAGCACGGAGGCTCTGCTTACTCTCAATTGGTTAAAAGGGCTTATACTTATTTCTTCATTAACTGGATGTAAAGCAGGAGTTGAGACATCTGTGGCTAAGTGGGCATGAGTTCTCACTTTTGGTAAACCCCCACTACTTTGATGGAATCTGGCAAATAAGGTAGTCAGCCCTTTAAGAAAAACTAAGATACTGTCTTTTTTTAAAAAAGAGTTAAGCATTTAGAAAGGCTTCAATACATCTTTTATGATTTCCTATTGTATTGCTATCAGGATCCTTCTCAGTTGTTCCAAAGACTTTGTTCAAAATAAGACAGCACTAAATGTGTATGATCAGGAGAAGAAAATGACATGCATTGGAAAATACCTTGCATCCAGGGCTAAATAAATCGGTCGCCTTCAAGTTCCTTATTTCAAGTATGCTTTATGTATTTCATGATTGTGGGATTGTATTAACTTACATATAACTATATATGGAAAATGACTAAATAGTTTGAACAAACTCATCTCTTTCTGGTGTCAAAAATCTCTTTAACTCAAGACCCAGGAAAATGAGATCATCTGCACAGTCTTCCCTTGGGCACTAGTTTACATGTGTAAATTTAGTTCTAGATTTTGAATTTACTCTGAATTAATTGTGACATATCTCTACATTTTTTCATGCAGGTTCATTAATTATTGGAAGACTTGAAATTGAAATCACTGAAGATCAAGGACCCCCACTTCACCTATAGACCATACGTATTGCTGGAAACTATAATAGTAATTTCCACGGCTGGATACAGAGCTAGGAGGCTCAGCAAGGTCTATTACATGAACAAAATGTACCAGGATCCATTGAAATAACTTTTGAAAAAAAATCCTGCTTGGTGTTTTCCATTAACAGGCCTGGTAGAAAACTCTTTATGAAAGAGGTGAGAATTCTTGTTCCCATTGCTCAGATGCTAATAGCAACATGGCGATGTGCTGCCATCAGCAGCAGGAACTCAGCCAGGCTATTAAGTGTCGTAGCTGGCAGGATTACTTACATTTTGCAGCTGGACTCGGCTTTGTGCCATACACTCTGACTTCGCCATCATGCTGGAAGCATTTAGGCTGTAGGTTTTCCTATTCTGTGTTTCTTTCAGCTGTTCATGAATTTGCTTTGTTTGTTTCCTGCAGAGAGAAATAAAATTCATGTAAGAAAGAGTTAGTCTGATCTTCTACTATAGCCGTGATATTTTTACAGCCATGGTTCCCTTTGTTCCAAACTCCACCGTATTAGATTAACCAGCTGAGCTAATTCACTAGTGTCTAATATTGCAATGCAGTGGTCATTTTCTGGCAAGGCTTAAGAAAGGAAAAAAAGAGCTCTTCTGTTTAAAAGATCTTCTATTCTCAGATTACTATAATAGCATGCTACTTGTTTTAGTGCAGAGTTTTGTAAGATCATCTATTACATATTTAACAATAGCTTGCAAGTAGGCCTGCATATTAAAAAAGCATTTTGCTCTGATTTTGAACAAAGATTTTGGCAAATACAGCAGGCATTAGTTCCTGTTGGCCATAAAAAGTGTCGAAGAATCAAAGATTTCTGCTAGCAGCTGATTAGACTTGTCCTATAAGCCAGTATCTTGTATAGACCAGCTTTTGCTTACATGCTTAAACCTGGACAAAACCATCAGTACAGTATCTGAGGCTGTGTTTTCGACATATTATAGTATGATCCGCTATGTTAGAGCTAGGAATACGACTAGATGAATCACTTGCAGTGTTCAGGAGATAGCTACGCTGGTAATAAAGGCTTTCTGTTTCTGCCACACTATTTTGGCAAACTGAGTTTTGAAGTTCTGCACATGATTGAGGATATGAGCAGCAAACTTTGTTTTAAATATTTCTTTTATCTTCTGCAAACAGATATCTCAGCTGGGCAAAAACTGTTAGCAAAATATATTTAAGGTCTTTTATCAGTCTCCATTCTTTTGATAAACTACATTGTCTGAGACTATCAGTTTTAATGATCACAAGAAATAGCACCACAATACTATTTTAATTCCTTCCTTCCTTCCTTCCTTCCTTCCTTCCTTCCTTCCTTCCTTCCTTCCTTCCCTTCTTCTTTTTTCTCTCCAGCAGGCGCATCTTCAGCAATGAACCTGCAAAGGCCCTGGAAACTGCCCACCAAGGTCAAGGACTCGTCAGCAGCAGCAGCACTTTGTTATGGCACCAGCAGCTTTCGGAGAGCAACCGGTGCAGAGCCAAATTTCAGAGGGAAGGGAAGTGTTGATAAGAAACAAAGGAAATATAGTCTTTCTAGACTGAAATTTGAAATTTTAGCAAAGATGCTTAAGCAACATTTTGAAGAATTTCTGGTGATTTTGCTTGTGACATCATCAAGTTTGACAGCATCTTATTTGACTCAGGCCAATGAATTTGACACTGAATGAAGTATAAAAGTCATTTTAACTTCTCTCAGTGCAGTCTGTGTCTAGTGCAGGAAACTGTAAGAAAGCAGAGGAAAATAACTTACTTAAGTGGTCAAGAGGAGAAACTGTGAGAAAGGACAAGTTCCCTCAATATGAAAGAAAGCAGTGAGAAGTATCACAGTTCAGATATTCAATTTTAATAATACAGTTTTTAATATATTACAATAAATATATGATATTTCCTCTGTCTTTGAGTCGCTTAGTTCTGATTCAGCATTGCACAATTTAAGCATTTGCTTAAATTGAACAAGCTGTAAGCACCTGCTTAGAAGTAGGTATTTGTTATAGTATGTTTTCTGACTACAGGTCATAAACTATAATAAATCTCAGACCCTATAAGTATCTCTTATGCTTTCTATTTACATCCTATTTTGAAAGAGCATGGCAAATGAAAAAGAATTAATTTACATTCTAAGCATGTTACAAATATGAGTGACATGTTTTAAGTATAGCTAGGAGCTCATAATTAGCAAGATTTCTGAATATGGGTGGGTGAGAAAATAATTTCTCAAGCACAAAAACTTACTAAACTTTCAAAATTCTTCCTTAACCGAAACAACTTGTAAAGTTAATATCAGAATCATCTGAATAGATATATAATCTGAAGGATTATAGTGTCAGTTGATTCTGAAACATCTCTTTTAAAAATATTTTTTGATATCTACTCTATTTTGAAAACAATGAAATTGAATAATTTAATCTGTAAAATGTCAAAATGAACTCTTCAGCTTCTCATAAAATTCCAGGGGAAATTCATAAAAGCAACTCTAGAGTTGAATAATCAATAATTATTTTCTGACCAGCTAAATTATATACACTGAGGAAATGAGCATATATATCCATATGTCCTGCTGGAAAGCCAGCCACTTGGATGTTTGTCTCCATAATGGAGCATCCAGTCTTTTTTGATGACTGTCAGAAAAGTGAGTGGAGATTTCATATAAAGTCTAAACAATGACAGTGTAACATGATCACAGCATCGGACTTTCGGAATCTCTTCTATAGATACAATGTTCTTAGAATTTAATCAGGAAAATAACAAAACAAATTACAAATTTTTGGAACTCTAATTGGGATTTATTTAGAAAACCTGGGTTTAGAGTTGTTTCTACATCTATAAACACATGTAAGTAAACTGGAATATTCAGCTTCACTGCTGCAAAATTTAACATTACAATTGAGATTCCTGAAGGCAATTTACTGGGAGAAACAATCTAATAATTAATTTCCTTTTATGATCATGCAACCTGACATTAATATTAGGTTTATGCATATTCATTTTGCCAAAAAATAGGATGCACAGGTAAAAAACTAGAAACTATTAATAATTCAAAGTTACTCACCGATTAATATATTTATTTTAAAATTTTTGTTTTTAAAACAAATGGGCCTTATGTGTTTTACTTTAGAGATATTCAGCAATAAAGTGTTGTTACTTCAGCAAGAAATAGTCACTGGTCATCTATAAAAGTCTAAGCCATAAAGAGCAGCCCATTACCGTACTCTCCCTCTGTTGGTAACACTTAGAGCACTTTCTTGATTACCCTAAAAGGAATAATTGGAAGCGCATGGTGTTTAATTATAGTTCTAAATTTCCTCAGATTGAATTTATTTTAAAGAAGGACTTTTAATTTAATGGTGCATAAGGAAGTGCATGTTTCTAAGCAGCAAGTATTACACAATTGTCAGACTAAGAAAGTCAGGGTCACTGTCTTCATGGAAACTTTTTTCTTACACCGTTCAGAGTTTCTGTAGCTGTTAGCAATATTTTAAATTTTTGATATATCAAATTAAACACAAGGATTATCCCCCATGCAGGAGGAATGCTTTGATAACTCTTAAGCATGATCAAGGTACATCTGCTTGATGAAGAAGCTCCTGAAGATCTGTTGACTAAAAGCTAACGTATGATAACATTTGAGGCACTTCAAATTTGTTGGTTTTTACACCCTTAAGACACTGACCAGTGTCACAATTATGATACTGTTTTATGTGGCCTCTACGCAACCCAGTCTAGACACTCTTATTTACTTTTTGGACAGGTTGCCAGATGGACCCACAGCCAGGGAGTTAGGGATTGATTAGTATCTTACCATTACTGTGTTTCATAGATTTGATAAGATCTCTTGACTGAACTGGAAGTGTGCATTTTCTCATTACTCTTCAAACCTCAGTTCCCAGAATCTGGCATAAGCACATTTCAACTCTTCCCAGTAACTCTTAACTATCGTATTTATAATGTAGATAAAAACCCAAACCCACCACCCTCACCTCCTGATGAGATATGAAGCACTATTATTGTCTTGCGAGTTCATCTTTCAAGCATTATTTCTACTCATTATTTTTAGACATAGCTCTCCCCGTGACCTCATCCAAGTCATGGTATTTGGAAGGCTGTTCCAACCCAGCTCTCCGTCACTCCCTATAACAGTGCAAAACCAAGAGAGGCCCAGCTGAATAACAGAGGGACATTTTATTCACACTATGCTCAGGTGTTGATTGTGTGTTCTTCCAACTGACAATCCCATTCTGCCTTTTCTGAACCTCTCTTCATCAGCAACCCCCCCAAGCCTTTCCAGGAACAACAGGAACACCTTATTCTCTCTTCTTTCTTCTGCAGATCTAAAATGCATAATGACATTTCTAATGCAGTGGCAAAGCGGCTGTCTCTGCTCACAATTTATACTACAACCAAGGAGTCTGCAGAGAGGAGCTGTCCTGCCACAGCACCCTCCCAGCCAGCATCACTGTCGTACTCTAGGTCCAAAGAGCAATTAAATGAAATCCCTCAAGACATGAGAACAGGTAGGAGTGTTTAGATGAAGCATGAATGAACTCAAATCTTCATTCAAATCATGCACAAACTACCCCTGAAGTTTGGGGGGATGAAAAAGAATAAAAAAAGATCTAGTGACTTTTCCAACTTATGTTTTGTTTCCTATTAGAAATGTCAAAAAATTTTACATTTTTTTAAAATAAAAAGTAGTCCTCATCAGATTTCCTACCCATTAAAATAAATTCTAAAAAGAGGGATTCAGATAAGCATCCAAACTTTTCAATAGTGCAAACATCTACATTTTTGATGCTCAGCCACCATGACTAACCTCATGCAGGTACTATTTATATTGATAGGTGTTCTCTCATTAGCTCCAGCTCGAAGAGGAATGAGGGATGACAACCATACAGAACATATTTATAGATACAGTGGCACTGACAAGCACATCATGTAATTGCTATGAGGGTTTTGCAACTCAAATTTCACACATAACAATAAATATTATAAAATAACGTTTAGTTGGGAAGTTAAAGAGTAGAGTGGAAAGTATTTCACTTGAAAATAGTTTAGTACAGATGATTGCACCATACTTAGATTGCAGTATGCAACTACATCAGCAGTTTACAACTATTAGCTACAGGTTACAGATATCTGCAGAGAACTTGTTTCTCTCTGCATTTCTAACTTTACCTTTGTTCTCAGCATACAGAAACAAAAGGGACATGCAGGGATATGAAATGAAATGCAAAAAGGAGATGGTAGGTTTAAACTTTTATTTTCAAAAGAGGAAAGTGATTATTGCACTGATAGTAAAAGACACAAAATTATTATTATCAAAAAAAGAACTGGAAAGGACACAATCTCTTCTTTCCTGATATCAGAAAATAGAAATAAGAACACATATTACTCCTGTTTACTTTTTGGGGGGCTTAGATAGTGTAGCCACGGGGAACTGTTCTAGCCTGTCCAGAAATAACAATAGCTTCAAAAGGGGGGGAGAAACTGAAGAATTGTAAAGCTGTAAAAAGGACAGAAGCTAAATAACAAACATGCTAGATGAAGGCTCTTACTTTGTTTTGAAGTAGAACGCTGCACAAAGCATGCCCACTACGACTATGCCAAAGACGATACAGGAAATAGACAGCACCTGGCGTTGGTACACTTCTTCGCTCTCTGTGAACAGCAAAATTGAGAATTATGAAAGCATCAGAAAACAATACTTGCGAAAAGTGGATTTCAACATCATGGTTTCACTAATGATGGACAGATAGGAGAGATTTGGAGGTCTGGGTTGGCCAGTTCCTCAACAGAATGGATGCTTCTCTGAACCTCACATCTAGGTAAGGTTCACAGAGTCATGGCCTCCTAGGAAAGTTTTAGAAAGTGGTTCCAATACTCACTGAGAGATCCATAGTAACAAAAATCAGGATAGTTTAATATTTTCTCTGCCCTACATGCTATTTTTCAGCTTTTGGAGAAACCGTCTACTGTCAATAGGATAAAGAGCCCTACAACCATGGGCTTAAGGCAAGACCCATCAGAACTCTCACAAGATCCTACAAGATTCAGAGTTCTTTTTTAGCTACTCAAAAAATGTAAGGTTTTTTTTGATTGAATGTTGAGTACAATGCCTTACCCCCATGTCATTCTTTGTACTTGAAGCTTACATACAACATACCACAGTAAAAAATTAATTCAATCAACTTGGATGGAACCCAGTGACTACTATGCTACAATGCACCAGATAGTGCTTTCATGGGAGTCTATTTTTCTAAAAGAAATTTCCTTAATAAATCTCATAATCTTCTAATTAATTTTAAAACAGGAATAGAATGAAAGTAAAAAAAGAAAAAAGCTAAGAAAAAAAGAGAAAACCCTCACTCATGACAGCAGACAGAAGCTGATAGGCTACTGGAATTTCACACACTGAATTCATTAACAGCTCCTTAAGTTTTATATTTTATTTTTATTATTTCAACTACTTCTCTAGTCCAAAGTGCTAACGTGCTAAACAGCTTGTTGTTTTTTAAGATCAGTTTCTCCAAACATGCAACATAAAAACCAGTATTTTCATTCATATATTTTAGGTAGAAAATCAACATGTAGGATTATCAAAGCACAGTACAAGCACTGTACACTGACAAACCTACATTTTCTTTCTAGGTTGGAGATCTTCATTGCAGACGCCCCCACCAGTATGAATACCAGTCAAGTAGGTGACAGTAACTCCAAGTTCCAGGTTCATAAATCAGGTTCATAAGAAGAAAATATTGTATGATAACATCAAGGTGAATCTAGACAAATATTGAAAAAAATCTACCCCTAACTGGAACTTCAGTCCAATACTATCTGGTGTTATAATGACTGAAGACTACGTACAGTATCCTAAACAGTACTAATTATTAATTTCTCAAGAATTAACATCACAGTGCTCTTACTTAACATTTGGAATCTTATATACAGTCATTTGTCTCTTGTAAAAGTCCCAGTCCCTTTTCATAAGGGATTTCAAAGGAAGTTACAAGTAGCAAATTGTTATTTCTTAAATACTTCTTTGCTTGCTTACTCAAAGAAAACCACAGCGATTCAGAAGCCATTTCTAAGACGCAAAATGTCTTCAGCTCCTGTTGACTCTTTTCTCTCATTTAATTTTGAAATTCTAAAAGCTGTACGTTTAAAATATTGTCTTCAAAATAATAAGAAGAAATACAGTAACTTACACTTTTTACATGTCTAAAATATATCTGGAAAGGTTGTAATTCAATAGGAAATCCTGATAGCATTTGAGTAAAACTGGTTCCAGTAGAGCTTTAGGCCCATTCGTCAGTGGCAAGTATAAAATTTGGATCTAGACAGTAAATCCTCACTGGCAATGAGCTAAAGGCTTGGGGTTTTAATTTCTTTTTTTGTTTTGTTTGTTTTTACTAGCCTGTATAAACACAATTATCCACTTTCCATTTCCACTGCAGTACACGAAGGACTAATCTTACAAATTTTGAATTCTTATGTTGAGGTGGAGCACACTGCAAATAGTTAAAAAATTGTTCCATTCAGCTACTGTTAATCTATTCTGCCTGAATACCAATTTCAGCACCTACTGCTTAAGACCACAACTAAAACATACATGCTTATGAACTGTAATTTCACTCAAGCATTGTATATAATAAAAAACCCCAATCTATTTATTAAAAGAATTTAAGTAATGTGTGCAAACAGGCTTAATTTTGCTTTTACTTCAACCTAAGTCCTCATTAAATATTTCCTTTTTTTTTTCTTTTGTTATTTTTTTCAAAATGATGCGTTTAATGCAGCTATGGTCTTTTGTCAGTCCTGAACAGCTATTACTGTCTTGTTAAAGATGCTTTAGAATATGTCTTACCAAGATAAAAGCACTTCAGAGACTGGACAATATTATCTTGCTCAAACAACTATGTGAAGATTTAAGTCTTTTGTGTCGTCAGATTAATCCCTGTCACTAGCCTTCAACACATGCTGATCGATGCTTTCTTTCCTTTTTGTTTATTGTGTACAGTGCATATTTAAAGAACTATTTATTGATTAACTTTACTCCAT
Organism: Burhinus oedicnemus; assembly: GCA_008921705.1. NCBI lineage: Eukaryota > Metazoa > Chordata > Aves > Charadriiformes > Burhinidae > Burhinus > Burhinus oedicnemus. Next base: position 4,703,823 of record VFFE01008282.1, on the reverse strand, counting down.
TTCCTAGACACCTTTGTTCATTTTTTTAATATCCTTTAAATCTTTATTTATGTATTGGACTCCAGCATTTTTTGTCTCCAACATCTTAAAATATAATCAGTAAAGCATTTTTCCATTCTCTAATCTTCCACACTGGCTTTTTTAAAAAAACACAGCTTTTTACTGATAGAGATGTAATCTGTCTCTCTGTGCAAACTTTGAAGATCTCCTATTTGTTGCCTTGATTTAACCTCAGTATTGCTCCACACACGTATAGCACAGCTGAGATCCTCTCTAGCCAAGGTGTACTGAATAGGGCCTTTAAATAAGGCAGAAGGCTACAGCTGAGTACTGCAAAGCACTTTTGTTCTCACAGAGCAGAAAGCTGTAGAAATTCAATGTGTAGAACAGAGAAGAACTGAAAGTTCCTTCTCCTTCGCTGAAGATGTGTATCAACTTGTGCATACATGTTTTTACACACTGAAACAAACTTCCTAAGGTAATCTAAAGTGTGGCTCAAACTTATTATGATGAGTCGCTCTTTATCACATATATTCATATATTCCTTGTGAAGTAAATCACCTTAATTATGTTCGATTGACATCAATAATCTAGGGAGAGGATTCCTCATTTAATGAGCAGCGAAAAAAATATTTCAGCTAAAAAACCAAAATATAAACTGCTGTGGACATTCCTGGATAATCCAGCTGAGTATTTAAGACTACAGAACACAAATTCCACCAAGCTATACCAACACAAATGCAACCACAGATCACAGTGCTGAAAAAAAACATAAACTGTTGCGATGCAGAATATTTTGTTTAACAAAAATTATGGAAAGAAAGATCTTCCCAGAACATAAAGACAAGACAAACTCACATGGGACATGAAGCCTGTTGAGAGGTTCCCATGAGTGCCCATTCACTGTGTGTGCTGTTACATGTCTAGCCCATTCTTATTTATACTATTGATTCTTTACATTTCATACATTTAATCTGTCTGTTGTAAAATAAAGTACACGCCATATTCCAGGTACTACGGTTTGGGGTTTTTTTATTCTCTTGCTCTTTAAAATTTACTCTTAAAGGCTGTCATCTGTCTGCTTTATGCATGTAGGAAGTCCCACTGAAGCATACGTGTAAGTCTTCAGAGGAATAAAAAGTGTAGTCTAGACACATTTTTTTCATGACTGTTACTTCTAAAGGATATGGTAGTTTTGTTGTGTAAATAAGCTGAAACTCGCCTCTTCTTTGTGACTTCATTATAAAAGGAAGAATGCTGGTACAAGGCCCTTGAGAAACAACCATGTATGTTTCTAACCATATTACTGAAAAAAAATAATTTAGTTAATTAAAACAGATTATGTTAGGCTTTGTTAGCACCTAAATCCACAATATCATTACCAGCCATAATCACTGGATCCTCTAGTTCTATTATGTATTTTCTGAACTTATTGCAATATCTTTGAAAGGTATTTCAAATATGAAGAACAGCATTGTGCATGTGGACTCAGCAAAATGATAACAAAACAAAAACGGTAGCTTTCCCCCTTTTCGTGCTTATTTCAATGGCTCTTGAATAAAATCTCACTATGGTCACAAGCATCACAGAGAATAATTATTGAATATTCAAACTGAGCCAACTGAGAAATTATGACATTTACTATACGAATGCATTACTTAAGATTTGCTCTATAAAGAAAAAAAATACGAACAAATGTGCAGATGAATTTTTCTGCTGAAGTTTTTACTCCCAGCCCAAAAAGCACCACAAACCATAACAGCATTCAGCATTCCCTTACCTTCCTCGCTCCCCTCCCCTAAATGGACCTGCTCTGCATTGCTGCAAATAACAACATGCTATAGAATAAATATGGAAAGCCCAGTATCTTGTCATTGGTATGTATGACAAACAATTGCCTTCCACATGCTTTCTCCCATTCATAAATGCCAACGAAAACTTTATGAAAATAATTCTATCACTTATTTGTCACCAGAAAATTTAGAGATGGTCTTCTTCACCTTTTTCTCAATCCCTGCCATTTAAGAGTTAACAGAGGAAGCGTGGACATGAAACCAGCTTTTCCTCAATAAATTACAAGACAGCACAAAGGCAGGCTTTCTTTTTGTCCCCATGCAAAAACCAAGCCATGCAGGTGGCAAAAACTAAGTCATAAAGCCACCTCCGCTGTAACCTCCCTGCCACACACTTCTTTAATTTCCGTTCATTCCCTGCCCGTGTATTTTACGACATACCTCTTCTCATGCCATATTGTACTGGAATGTCCTGCAGAGCCAGAACCTCACTACTGAGGTGAAACTCAATAGTATCACTTGCCACTTACACTCTTATTGGTTTCCTGCATCCTCGAAGTCCCTTATACAACAGAGGAGGACTACACGGAAATCCCATACACAACATCAAGATTTCCAATAAAATACGGATTCCAGAAGTTAAAAGACAAGAGAGTAGTTAAAGCATATTTCTCAATATACTTAAATTTATGCGTGACAAGTGCTGAACTATATAAGGCATTCTAAATTTAATTCTTGAAGAGAATAAAAAAAGCCTGCATGTTCCACAAAATCTGTGATTCAGACTTCCACCTCTCCCAAGAGTCTTCTCTGTTCTTTCACTTGCAAAAACCTCCCGTACAGATTCACTGCCATATGCTGTAGCTTGTGCTAAGGCAGAACGATTTAACAGTTGAAATGCTACCAGCCACAGTTCACAAATTTCTTCTTTGACCTTGGGTAAGTCAAGATCCTGTTCTTTCTGTCACCATGAGGATAATATTGCCTCTTCCATTTCATTGACTAATGTGAAAAATTTGATATAAACATATTAACCTCTAAAGGAATGAAGTCTATGCAAATACATAAAATAGATAAACCTGCCCCAGATAAGCGTGTTCCAACACCTTTAAGAGCATATGTATTACTTCCCATGTCTACTTCTCAGCTACCTTTATTAGATACTGAGTTTTCTTCCTTCAGTTTGTGCCTGTCTGGGTAGAATTTCCCTTTTAAAAGGGCTTCAAAACACTTGGGTTCACAAATAAGGAGCTGAAGTTTGTATCTGCTATCGTTTACAGAAAGGGCAGTCAAGGTTAATTGCACAGATTCGCATTTCAAACTGGAAGCCGGGCAAGCTGACTTCTGCTGGCAGAAGTTCATATAGCATTTCGTAGTTTCGATAGCGATTCTCTCTTGGGAAGAACTGTTCAATGATTCTGATTGTAACAAAGATTAACAAAATACATTTTCTTGTACTTGTGGAACATCCATAGCAGAAGGATCTTAATGAAAGCAAAGTGAAATAGATGTAGCCCATTATATATTATAATTGCACGATATTGTACATTGTTTGACTACTGGTATTTAACACTTGTGAGATCATTTTCTATGTACACAGAAGGCAGAAAAGGAAGGGATTCAACCCTTCAAAGGAAGTATTCAACCAGACTGACCTATTTGAGTACTTGATTCTACAATATTAATGCTTCATTACGAGTAGTTTTGCATGGAATATTAAAAATGAACCAATGAATTAAGTGTAATGTTACGGATTCATCGTGAAAAGGGATGCAAAGGTATGTGCTCTAACCCTGAGCTCTCAACCAGCTAATTTAGGTTGGTGAGTGAAAGGTGGAATTTCATTCAAAAATTAACGAACCAAAATCTCCTGAAAAGTTATTTGCATCAAACCCATCCTTAAAAAAAAACCTAAAACCCACAAAAAAATGAGCCAAACAGTGAAGAGTTATTTGCAAAAAAGAAAAAAGAGAGGCTAACCTTATACGAGAATGTCTAGTGTTGTCTATGGTTACAATATTTGAAGTGCAATAATCAGCAAGTGAAGGAGCCAATATTCTTAGTAATTGCTTGTTGTTACGAAGTGAAAATTTGGTAAGTACTTTTAAACAGTAAGATGATAATTCTGAAGGTAAATTAATTTTCACTTCGGTTTCCTAAGAAACAATCATTTCCTTTTATCTGCAGGGAACTTGGGAGTTTGTCAGCTATAACCAGAACTCAAATCTAACAAACTTTCAAAGCCTTAGTTAAGTACATTCAATGCAACATATTTATTAAATCTTAGGCTTGAAATAGCTTCATAGGCAGCTAAGGGATGAGAAGTAGCTTTTTCCTTTTTACGAAAAAGTCTGGTTAGGGGTTTTTGTGGGTTGACAATTTACAAGTAAGAAAATCCAATTCTATTACGAACTTTGTCTCTTTTCATTCTATTTCTAAGATGGACAAAGTCAGTCATCTATCAACAAAATTCATTACCTAAGTCTCATCAGCCTCTGTGTGCGTGCACTAATTTTCCTTTTTGAAAGATTCAGTCTTAGAATTTATTATAGGAATTCTAAGTTTCTCTAAGACCTTCTATTACTGCAATATATTACTGCAAAATACACCCAGTAAGCTAACCTGTACTACATTATTATTATTATACACTAACAGGAATAAAAATTACATAAGAACCTTGTTTTTATCTTATTCATTTTTGATACAACTTGAATATAAATATTTTAACTTGAGTTTCCTAAGTACAAGAGAAAAACAAATATGAAGGCCATTCTTCCTCCGTCCCCCAACTTAACTTCCAGTCTGGATACAGGGAAAAAAAGTTACCTGGTTAATAGAGGCTGACAGCTAAAAATCTATGGCAATATTTTAGACAATGAGCACACTGAAAAAAACCTTATGATAAAAAGGGTAAAGCTGTCTAAAACTGTGATCCTCTGACAGTAATCTCTCTGCCTGATGGCTGCCCGCATTTTTGCTGATGTGTAAAAGGGATGAGCGGCTCAGGAGCAGCCCCCTAAGGAACAGCAGTCCCGAAGGAGAGAAACTCGGTATCTGGTGGAGGAAAAAAGAACTCACTGAAAGATCTGAAACATTTCATTTCTATTTTATGTTAGACCACTGTTGAGGTAATTTCTACTAAAAATGCATCAGGTCGCTGAAGAAATCGTATTGTGGTAATACAGTGTGAAATTCTGGGCAAACAGCTACACCTCAACGAGATGAACTCTTGCCCTAATCTCACATGAAAACTTGCAGCTTTGAGATACAAAGCTAAAGTCTTAGTGAAGATTTCCTGGGCAGTAAGGATTGCACATGGCCCTGTATGCTGTGGTATTCCTGCAACTGAGTAGCAACTGAGAAAAGAACAGCTCACAGCAGAAAAGAGCAGGGAAGCAGTAGGCATTTTCAAAGCAACTGTGTCCCTTTCCCCCAAAAGGGCCACGTCGTGTCTGAAATGGAGGAGGATGAGACCCCAGAGAGCAGCCATTTTTTTGGCATCTCCTATTGTTCAGTGCAGAAGTCACTGACCAACAATGATATTTCAGTCACCAAGCCAAACTCATCCAATTTAGTTATAACTCAGCCATCAGCAATTAGTCCCACAAGCAGTATACCAGTTACTGGTTTCTGGACACAGAAAGCTCTGCCTTTATGACCACAAATGAAAATGAAAAAGAGATTGAGAATAGAAGATGAAGCAGACACCATGAACAGGAACATCCAAATCTTCACAGCATGATGAGGCAGAACAACCTGCCCCCTCATTCTTTGATTGTGAAAGAAACTTTAGAGCCTAACATCCTCTCTTTTACGCTTTTTCTTTCTGTGTACTCACATTACACAAGAGAGAACCGCAGCGTCAATGCTGTGTGAGTGCCTTTCCTGGCACGATGGATGGCATGACCAGCAGCACGGAGAAGCCACCAGGGATGGGATAGCACCGGCAGGACAGCAGCAGCGACTGACGTAGCCAGCAGCAAAGGAATAGCAATGGAGTTGTACCAAAGACACCAACTGCAAAGATACACTGAAAGAAAATCCTAGTGGGACAGCTAGAGGTTTTTAAACCTTTGCAGTACTCTGCAAGTCTAGGTGGTGCAAAACCTCTTCATAGTACCATTGTTATGCTTGCTAGTACCTCAGTACTGAACTAATAGCTAAAACGAATAGCTATTGAACCAACAGCTAAAACCACTTATGTTTTAGTTACTAAAACCTCTTAGCTAATAGCCAAAACTTCATGATCTACCATCAAGTCTTACCCTTTATGTCACTTCTGCTTACTGAGAATCACAGCTCCAAGTACCTCCAGCTTCTACTGCAGGTCCAAGAGATGCAAACTCAACCCCTTAAATGAGGTCTTTCACCATCAGACCACTCTTGGTGACAGGATCACACTAAGTCAGCAGGCAAGGAGGGCATGCAAGATGCTGATAATTTAGTTTCACAGCAAAACACCAACCAAGCAGATGCACATTTCCAGCTATGTTTGTTTTAACAGCACTGTTGACTGGTTTTGAAACCATTTGAAATTCAGGTAAGAAAATCCACATAACTGTAATACATTACAAAGTCTGAATGTAGCCTACTGGTCATCCATTGAACAAAGAAAGTCGCAACATTTTCTGCATTGTACAGAAAAAAGCTTCTAGTCTTTCACAGATACGCAAAAAGCTTCGAAGCATAAATCACAAAAGCTTAAAGATTGGAAAATATTACAAATATACAGTGGTCTTTTTTTAAAATGAAACAACACTCTTTCCAGAAGGATTTAGTTTTGGGGTTTTTTTCAGTGGTTACGTTTCCATGTATGTTATTGCAGACTATCAATTATTTGCCAGGTCCTAGAGACCTTTCATATCATAGACTTCCCACAGAAAGTATTATTCCCTTGCTCGCTCTCTCTCTGACAGAGTGTGTAAGCACCACAATTCCGTATGAGAGTAGTAAGTGGGGAGGAAATGGTATACTATGCTGCTCCAGAATGATGACTCACCCCTTTTTCCTATCTTAATTTTGGCTGCTTCTTGGCACATCTCTTCATCTTCCCTCTCTGATTTTGTTATCTTCCTTTCTTTTTCTTATTTTTTACTGTAAATCTCATAACCAAACACAGTTCTGCACTTTAAAAATGTCTTTGCTATCATCTTTTTTTCCCCCACCATCAGCATGAAAAATCTTCCAAAGTGAAACTTCCGTTCAGCATTCATTCTTCTTGTAATATGACCTTCTATTTCTGCAAAGTCCATGCTCAGCTGAGCTTTCCAGCTCCCCTGAGGCCCTGGTTCAGCCATATTTTGTGCTGGTAAATAGAGGAAGCAGAAGGAAGAACATTTAGACGCAAGCTTCCTCCATGAGTTATTGTAGAGCATATCATGGTTTCTTAAGATATATACATATATATAGGGACTAATCCAAAAACCATTAAGTGCAATAGGGGTTGGATCAGATACATAATCACTGTACTTTAAATTCTTTTATATGTAACTCCATAAAGACAGTTTCGGAGAGGTTGATTACATAAAATATTATGGCTTTATAAAGCAGGAGCATTCTTTAATTCTGTGTTAGCAATTCCTTTGCTGATAAGGGTTGTTATTCCTAAGATACTAAGCATGGCTAACATCTAATATAATAATGTCTTAATTTCCCAGCTGATATTTTATTTGATCTCAGAGTTTGCATTGCTATTATCAATAAAGCCTTGTCACTGGAATATCTCCTACAGGTGAGGCTTATATATTCTGTATCTTGCTCACTTGCTATTATTGAACATTCTATTAAAATCTCAAGCTCACATCAAAGCTGCCAAAGCATATTTGACAGTTATTGTTGACAGATACATTGTGAGGAGCCCACAGTAAATCAAGAAATACTATAATTAAGGGCCATCTCTGTTTTGGCTGCTGCTGTTTTAACCAGGGTGCTTTTATAGATTTTTTTTTTTTTTTTTTAACAAAATTATGGTGTGAGCAGTGACAGGAGAACCATGGAAAATGATTGTTAATAACCTGAAATATTTTTTGCTTTTCTTCTTCATATGCTGAAACAGAAACGTGGTGTTCCACCTGGGAAGGGTCTGGAGGGTGAGGGCACAGAGGATAAGGACGAGGGCTTAGCCAGCTGTAGAAAGATGCGACAAGGGACACTGTGTTGCTACTGAAGTATGACAGTTTCTGAACAAGACTCCGCAGGCACAGGACTATGTATTTATGCATTGCCTTTTTGTTCCAAGCCCAAACTCCTTGACCTGGCTTCTCCTCACAAGCCAGTGACCAGGGAATGGATGTGACGACAAGGAGAGAGACTGCCAGAGGGAGAGAATGTCCTTCACAAAGCGTTGTGCCAACCTATGCTCCCCTTGAAGCCATCCCCACTCAAAGCTCCCAGATATGCAAAGGATTAGGGGACTATATACTTGTGCACCCATTACTTGCTCTGCTGATTTTCCCTACCCACTCCATGAGCCAGTGGAAACTGGAGACAGAGATCTGGCTTGGTGCGTGCTGTCCCTCACCTCTACAGGTGCACTAGCTTCCCCCTCACATTGTCACAAAATATTTCTGTCAGTCAGGTCCCTATCACAGCAAATGCATGTTCGCTCACCACAATGACTACAACACTCAAGTCTAGGCTGGAGAAATGATCAGAGAGAAAACCAGACTACGTTGGCAGAGAGAGAACAGTAAATGTGGTGACTGTAAGCAGCTATACTCCTCCTTTAATCCTCCAGAGGCTTTTGCCAACATGAGGGATAATGCATCCAGTTGTTCATACTGAGCAATGGCAGATCCTTAAAGTCTTCTCATGTGAATAGCAGCGTTAAGACATGATTCAGCCCACAGCCCACAAAGCGTCTAGCAGAGCGCTCCCTGCGCTCACCCACGTCAAGGGAACTGCTTCGTGTATTTGGCAGTGGCTGCAGGTAGGCAGCAAGCTGCCAAAACCAAGTCGCTCGAGTGCCAGCTTGTGCATGCATGCCACTGCTGGGACTGCTGCAGTGCAAGCCTCGTCGCGTTCCTTTGCCGCAGAAGGACTGAAGGGCATTAAAATCTTTAGCAACTGACATACTGCATGACATCAATAATACATCCTAACTGTGTTCCTAGTTAAAAGAAAGTTCTCAAAGTAGTTGAGAATACAGTTTTACTTATTCTTGTAAGTCCTCTGGCCTCCCAACATAGATACAAAAAGCAATATATAGTCCAATCTCTCTATATTAATATATTTAGGTGGGTTTTAAACACACGTGCAAATCGCAGCTCAAAGGGATGCAAACACTTGCTTAAATGTCAGCAGGTACATAAACACAACTACATTTTTTACTAATAGATTTTTATATTTCAAAATCCCTTACATATGCTGATTTTTTTTCAAGGGTGAAGCACACAAAATGTCAGAAAAAAATCCATAAACTTGCCTTCAAAAAGATGAATGGTTATCCAAAAACATATAGTGTAACATAACTTCTAATCTATAGAAGAATAAGAAATTAAACTCAGCAATGGCAAAACTATTTTCAGAATGACACATGCAATGAGTTTAAAGTTAAAAGTGGCTTAAATAAATAAATAAGATAAATATCAAATTATCTCTGACCCTGAGAGCTTATTGAGAGGACCGAGCCAGCAGCGTATGGCAGGGTGACAAGACAAAACAGACAGTACTTGAAACAAGAGAGTTTCCCGCTGGATATGAGGAAAAACTTCTTCCCATGAGGACAGCTGGGTGAGATCCATCCAAACTCGAATTATTTTATGACTGCATGAAAGGGAGCAGCTTTACAGAGTCACTGTGTGGCAAGCTGACGGACATATTACACCAATGTCAAACATTTTCAAGTGAAGCCTGACTGGTGGCACCAGTAATAAACATTGCTACAGAGTGCCTGGGTGGGTGTTACAAGCCAGGAGCTGTCATAGACAACAGTGATGCTGGCAGCACAGGGCAGCTTTTGATGTGCTTTGTAACATCTCTGGTCATGATTTTTGTCTAAAAATTGCAAATGGCAATACTACGCCAGAAGCGAGCACTACCTCTTGTTCATCCCGTTTTAGCATAAAGCTCACTTTGCCAAGCAGTCGCAGCAAAGTGTTTTCTGACTCATGCTTTACATACGACAGCCCTTTCTGTACCCCTCAGCTTCATGTCTTTTAAAAATATTCACATTATTTTCCATGGCAGTCATGATGGACAGTTTACGACTTTAGGGCCAAATGGGTGCTGAGCCTTGAACAAACATTGCTGAAACACCACAGCTCTGAGTATGGCTTAATAAAAAGAATAAACAGACTGGGAGAGGCTGAACAGAACTACCTAAACAAAGGCAGCTGGATAGCATGCAATAACTTGGCCTACTTGGGTCTGCCTGTGACCCAGTTTTCTTTTCTGCCTGGGCGAGATACATTTTGAAGAGCTCAGAGAGCGCTGAGCAACCGACGGCGGGCTGACGGAGAGGCAGGAGGTGACAGCTGCTGCATTACCATGGCATGAAAGCAAAAGGTGAAAGAACACAGACTAGACTGCAGATGACAGTGCTATTTACGATCTCAACACCGTGGAAGAGGTGTGAGAGTTCACGGAGACGCCTTTATGACAGCAACTGAAATTCCATGCAAAAAGGCTTCCTTGCTGGCCGACCTGCTGCCTGTGGCTCTACGTCATTGTTTTCTCCCCTACATCTGAAGTTACTCATGTTTTAAAATTATATGCCTTCATATTTCCTAGCAGCTTTAAATAGTTATGATTAATTCTCCTGTCATTAATTCAGGAAAAATCCAGTTTGCAATATCATCAAGAAGGCAGCTGGGTAAAATCTCTGCACGTCTTAACTGTCTTTGAATTTTTCCTTTGCTGTCAGGTGTTGCTAAAGCCAAGAAAAATGCATTGCCTTTCCATGTTGCTCTTCATACATCCTCTTTGACAACTGCTATCTGTTTTGCGTCTCTGAGCGGGACTAGAGAGGAGATTCCTTCATATGACCCTTCTTTACCCATCATCTTAACGGTAAACATCTTATACCTACACTAAGAAACAATCAGAAAACATATGATTTATCAAGTTGCAAACATAGTGCCATCATCAATTTCAATTTTCACAATATTGTCAGAGAATGCAGAGGTGGTATGCAAAAATGGTAGTTATGAACTAAGAGAAATTAATTAAATAAATTGTCATTAAAAAGCTAAGGACTTACAGCTTCCTCAGTTGTTAACAATAAAGGAGGCATCAAATCTCAGTTTAGATGTCTTTTTCTCTAAAACAGTTTTGTTTATATAGCTTGTATATATTGCAAACATACAAATATATATATTTATGCTATGCTAATAGCTGGGAACTAGATTCACAAACCTGCCAGACTGACATTCCTCAACACCCAACTCTTCTCACTTGCAGCTTTTATTAAATCTTTCAGTGTATTTCCACCTTGTTTAGACTCATTTTTGAGGTGGATACATTTAAGCAGTGTTTTGGATGGATTAATCTGGGAAATCCACCTGCTGGGACTCTTGTGCAGAGTAAAGCAAGAATTGCTAGGCATAGTGGGACTGATTCTGGTCTACTTTGCAACATGCAAGAAAATTTCACTGAAAACTTAAGAGTCATAATGGTGTAAACCCAGAATGTGCATGACCTGCCATTGCTACATGATGGCTGGAACAAGATCTGTCGTTCAGATGTGTGTTTTCCTCTCCTATTTTGTCTCAAATGATTCTTAATGAACCAAAAATCCATTTCCAGGTATTCTTAACTGGCACATGGAACATCAAATGTTCCAATAATGCAGAATCAGACCTTAGAAAACACAGATAAGAGAATCAACTACCAGCTACATGTCCCAGTTAAGCAAAGCCTTCATTGGTCACGCCTCTATTAGGTAATGCCAAATTTCAGCTCATAAGAATATTTTCACAGAAGCAACTTCAATATCTGAAGAAAGCAGTTATTTTCCCAGGCAAAGGCTTATGAATCCTCTGACAAGACATTTTGAGAGGATTTAGAAATGCTGACCAGGATGCTCCCTGAATATATTTCGTATTTATGCTCACCTGTTTCCTGCTCCTTGTTTCACTGTTAGTCATCGCATAATGAAATTACATACTGAGTAATTTCTTCTTTAAAAGAAGAAATTGTTAGTTTGGGTTTTTTACCTTTTGACAAAAACAATATTATATTCTAGGTAGTCTAAAATCAACCTAAACTTCTGTAACTTTATGAGCCAAATGATGTCCTGCAGAGTACTGTAACACTGCGATGATTTCTGACCTATGTTAACTTGAATTTATCGAGAGAATCATAACTGACATCTCCATCAAATGTTGTGGATGCCTTCAAATTCATTGAGGTCATTTATGAGATGTTGAACTTCAGTAAGTGACTATGTCAAAGTGTGTATTTTTGCTTCAGTGAATTCACAAGCATGAGCCAGAAATAATTTAGGGGTAGCTCTTGTACTTGCAGTACGTTTGCAGCTTACTAGCAGGTTTATCAGACTTTTTTTATAAAGACTAGTAACGTTTAGTCTATGAACACTATAGAAATAATCCAGACTTTGAATCTTAATGATTTTAATCATCATTGACAAAATTCACTCCACACAATCATTCTCTATCCAGTTCAGGTACAAAATACTCTGGAAGGCAAACTTGCCTTCTGGCAGGCCCCTAAATTGAAACACAGAAATAAAAATTGCCTTATACATTAGCCACAACTCCTCATGTAATTTTTTGAAGAAAAAAAATGGGTTTTCAGTAAATCAGGATCTTCTACTTTAAAGTTTAATGAAAATGTTGCTCTTCTGCAAAAATAATTTTGGAAGTGAACCCCTTTCAAACTCTGGAAAATATAAAAATGTACTTAAAATAATAAAAAGATTAGCTCTATTTTTAGAAAGAAACCTATTATGTAAGAGCTGTTTACCTATTATTTTACACTTGTAAAAAAAATAACTAAAATTCTGTCAAATACTCACTGCACGTACTTATGGAATAGTATACTAAATCAGTAGGAAACTTCCCACCTACTGGAAATACGTTTTTAAATTACTCATTCCATACCGTTAGTAACATAATTGTTTTAACTTGTTAAAACTACTTATCATAACCAAGACCTATTTATGGTAACCAAGGCCAAATCCTCGCAAAAAACCCCCAGCAATTATTTTTTACTAGTATAGTGTATATTAAAGTGTCTTCTTTCCTTCCAAGGAGGAAGGGTTTAAAGAAAACTAGAAAACTTGATTTACGTGCTTTCCCAGCACATACTGCTCACTTCTCATGACGCTGAAATGTGACAAACTTTTCTGCTTGCATGTTTGTAAATTCGGGAATCATGTTGCTGTCCATGAAGAGAGGCTGAATAACATGCACCTGACACATACGATCTGGACATACATTCGCTTGTATTAGAATAGGCTGGAGCTACAGAATACTGAGCTAAACACCAGGGTTTTTCCAGCAGGCATTTGTAGGTTTATATATATACACACACACACATAAGCAACTCCTGTCATTCTCTCTTGGGTGCTCTTATTCCTCTGCACTAAATCTCCTCTGGCAGTATGGCTCCATGAGTAATAATTTGACCAAGTTTAGGTGACCGAAGCAAGTACGCATGATGAAAGCTCACCTCTAGTACAATCAAAACAAGCAGTACGTTTCCTGAGAAAAGGCAATAGTCCAAAAAGCCACTGACTTTTTTCAGTGGAACAAAGTATTTCACTCCAAGTCTTCTTTTGTATGTTCAGCAAAATCATATCATAAAATATTTTCTTCTAGAGGTAATTTTTCATTCTATTAGTTGAGTGACGACAGACTGAAGAACTATTACAATTTAAAAATCATAATGTTAGTTGAAGTGTGGGTTGGCTGTTCTTTCCTGCTCTTCCTAACATGAAAATCATGTATGTTTCTGTAAAACAAATCACACATGTAAACCACATATGTTCCTGTGAAACAAAGAAAATACATCATATTTCCATGGCAAACAAAGTTTCCTAGCTATACAGAACACAGTGTTTCATATTTTTGGCATAGTACTATTGTTCGATACCTAGCTCTTAAACTCTGTGGAAGATATGAATAGACTCTGTATTGAAGGTGAAAACATTTAGCACTGCCTTGGAAGACAAATGTGACTAAACAAAAATCATATAACATCTTAAAGTAAAAGCAAACATTTCTCAATTTGCCACCCTACACTAAAGAATAATAAAGAAAAAAAAAATCTTTTACTGATTGTCTAAATTTTTACTTCTTCCCATCTGCCATGCTTCCTGCAATTCCAGCGCTACCTGGAAATTCCCCAGGGTTTAGCAGAAACAAAATAAAGGATGATGGCAGAATTTTCTCTTCAGAATAAACAGCCCTTTCTTTTCCTAAATATGTTCCAAAACATGGACTTTCTAACTAGCTCATGTACGTATGAATTTTAAAGGCATGCATCGGTTCAACATGGTACCCTAATGTATCTTACTCTATTTAGTTAACATTACACTTGCTTATCTCCTAAATTATAAATACCCTGGAAGGCAAAGCACCAATGAATTTAAGTTTTGTAGGTACCCACAAGGATATAACCTGACCTTTTAATGTCTTCTAAGTCCCCTTACACGAAAATGTCCTGTCTACCTAGTTTACAAACCAAAAGCCACCTTGTATTAATACTGACTAGTGCTCTCCAAGGAGCAATGCAACTCTCTCGGGAATAATGCAATGTTTTATAATGAAGTACTTTACAAACTTATTTCAACCTTTCTGTACAAGATCTTTGCCTACTGTTAAAATTATCAAACATCTAACCGGACTTTTCATAACCTTACCTGCTTTTTATTTGTACAGAAAAATAGGATGCTAATATCTTATAACAGTTCAAGTAATTACAATGAATTAATTATAAGATTTTTTTTTCTTTGTTTCTGGCAGAACAACAAGAATTCTACCTATTAGGCCACAAAGATGCTGCTCTTAAGGGAAACATTAAAAAAATCTCATAGTTGAATCCATGGAGATATCTCTTTAATCCAAACCTCTGATTTCTGTGTAATAATCTATTGTCTTTTATAAAAAAAATTAATAAACAACTTCAATAACTTCTAATATAAGAAGTCAAGTATGAAGCTTCCAAAAATCATTATCTATTTATCTACCTATTTAAGAATTCAATTATATATTTTTTGCTTGGTTTGCAACAACGCTGCAAATATTGTTTTGATGTAAAAAAAGTCTCAGGACACAAGAACCTTGCAAGAGCTATGAATTCAACATGGCCCAGATACTTTTTTTTGAAGATTTGCTTTATTTACTATCACTGATAAATTTTATTTAATATATATTTTTATTCAGTATCAAAATTTTGGCCCTAAAGTAACCAGTTTATATTATGATTCCAGTGAAAAACTCTGGTGGCTGAGGAACTCTGTAATCTCATAAGATCTCTTTAAAGACAAGAAACAAAACCATCTGCTCCACCCTCATAGGCACAAACTACTCTTTTCATACTATAAAACTAGAGATTATAGAGACATTCAGCAATACAACCAAATGTCATCAATTTTTTTTGTAAACCAGCATGAAATACAAGGCTTTTTACATCTTCAAAAATATTCAGATATGAAATGAGGCAAAAGCCTTTTTATGTTAATCAAATAGCCTAATGTCAGCAACAGCTCTGCTATTTAGCTGCTCATAGAAACTGCAACGAAGGAAGAGGAAAAAATATGTCTGAATATATCCAGTCTTAATAAATTTTACCTCCTCAGCCAAATTGTACCCTGTTAAACTTTCTCTACTAAAACATTTCAAGTCTATGGAAAACTATGAATAGCACCATTAAATAATTTTATATATATATATATGTATGAAAATAATGCCTAAGCACTGCTCACTGGACCACTGAATACTCTTACATGTTCTAAAAAAAATTCCTCTCCAGAGAAAAACACTGCATTGAAAGAAACATTTCAGAAATTTATGGCCATGTGACATAAGAGATGTTACGAAGAAAACGATTTTTTAGCTTAAATTGTAGCAAGTCTTACCAGGTAATAAAATATAGAGCTATTTAAGTGAACTGCCAAGGAAAGAGAATTTTAGACAAATGCTACACTAGGGACATTAGGTTTTGTTGCTATTTCTGTGACGTTAACACATCGATTACAACTTTTTTCACAAATGAGCAGTAATTACCACTAATGAGCAAGTGAAGCTATTTGGGAGATGCAGATAATCAATTTACTTGGTTTACCACGCGATGCACGGTAAACTACTTGGATAGCTTTTCTTTCTGTTAATTGAAAAAAAATGAGCCCCCAATACCTACCTATATACTAATTGAAGAGACAAGAGTAAAAATCGAGTTCATGTATTTTACTGAAAACTGTACTTTCCATATATTTAGAGATACTTGTTATCTCATATCCTAATTATTTTTAATTTAACAGTTATTGCACTGCATTCTGGTAAGACGTGCATCTCCTTCCTGTTTTGTTTTTTTTCTTTAAATGAAAATGCTCTTTCAAAATTGGATATTAATTTGTATGACCTTTTCAATATTTTTTGAAGAGCAGTTTGATTAACTAAAATTGTCTCTAAATATTTGACTAAAGAAAGAAGCGAATTAGCTTCAGTTTTATTAATCCCATTTTGTTTTCCCTGTGAATATCTCCTGCTTGCCTGCACAAACAATTTTCTAGAACTGTAAGTATTTGAAGTAAATTTTAATTTGTTTTCATTTAAGTTCCTATGAGAGGTATGTTTCATAGGGTTTGTGACGGAACATGGTAAACACACTGTTTCCAAAAAACAAAGCACAGAGAACCTGCAGGCTCCCTTCTAGGAAGATAAGAAGCAACCGGGTGAACCACAGAAAACCCATTCTTTGAAAAGGAATCCAGATTCCTAGCCACAGGGCTTTGGGATACTGAAAAGGAAGCATAAAACTCTGTGGCTAACAAAGAAAGGAGTTAGAAAGAATCTGTCCTGCTACGTACCCGCTTCTGTCCCATCTTCTTTGGCACAGAAGTAAAATTCACAGTCTGTCTCAATGTCTTCTCCTGTAACAGGGTTCCGTATCTGCCAAGTGCAAGACTTGGTTTGCTCCCCATGCAGGTGAATACTTTAATAGCACACAAGGAGTTCCTCTGTACAGCTCCCAGGGATAAATAGCTGCCTTTGGTCCCAGGGCACGTGTCCTACCAGTGATTCCCATCACCACACTGCTACTCCATATGAATACAGTTAAGAGGAACTCAGTTGGCGAGCAGAGAAATTTCAGTCATAATTTAGGGAGCACTGCTTTATACTGAGGATTTCAGTTAAGGAGTACTTAAGACATTATTCACTTAAGACATAATTCTGGCAGCATGATCAGTGGCATCCAATCAACCCAGTTCAGATATTTTAAACACAAATCACTGAATTTTTTCTAAGAGCTAACTATTTGTAAGAGTGGTAATACAATAGAGGAAGCAAGGATTTGAGATTAAAAATAGAAAACACATACAAAAAGGTAACTATGTTCTACAAAATGTTTGCTCAACTGTTATTACTGTTAGGAGCAATGTGGACACAGTCAGTAAACACCAACCACAACCAGGGTTAACTCTGCAACTGAACGGCAGACACTTGTGCCTCTGATACGGGGAAATGACTCAAGCTAAATACTAAGTGCACCCTCTGGTTTAAGGTACTTTTCAGTACTCCTGGGCTCACCGGATCTATATTAATTCTCACAACAACACAATAATGATCACAATAATATTTGAACTTCTGTGGAAGCAACAGCGACAAGAGTTAAAAAGCCAGAACTAATATTTACATAAGTTATTGTGCCAAGGCAGGACACTATATTTTCAGTAAAAAAAACTGTAAAGCAAACAGCCTGCCTCTCCTCCCCAGAAAATTTAAGATCTCAAACTTCAGCCAAGGCTTCAGAATTAGTACTTTTAACTATTTAAAAGAAAAAAGAGACTGGTGAAAGTATTTAGCTTAAATAGTTAAGATGAGATTTTCCAAGGAGCCTAATGAATGCTTCAGCTGCATTTTGGCTTAAATTAAGCGGCTAATTTATGTTGTGCTTCTTTGTTAACTGCTGCTGACGGGCAGGCACAGCGGTGTGGATGCAGAACGGCAGTAAAAGATTTTGCATGACGTGATTACTCACCAGTAAATGAGTCTGGGGACAGACAAATACTGCTTTCATTTATGACTGTATTAAAGTGCCTGGCATGGGCATTTTTAGTAAACACTGAGATGGTAGCTCCCAGAGTGATCATTGGTAGTGTGTGGCTATGAATGGCAAGATTCAAACCAAAGAAGCTCTATTCAGCAGCAGAAACTCCAAATTCTGCCAAGGGGCTTTTTTAAAACTATGTAGCAATTTCCTTTCAAATAATTAAATCCTCTCAGATGCTACTGGGGTTCTCTTCTTCCTTCACAAAGCAAATTATTCTCCTTACTGTTTTTGCAAGACTAAATAAAAGTAGCCTTACTGAGTATGTATGTCAAAGCCACCAAGTATTTTCACAGACACACTGTTTCCAGTTATGGGTCAGACCTTCCATGCTGAATGAAAGGAATAAATTACAGGAAATAAAATATGAAAGTGAACTGCAGGTATTGTTCTGGTTCCTGGTTGATCAGACGAACAGATTCCTATGTAAAAATAACAAACCTGAGAGGAAAATACTGCACCTCTGCTATTACTGGATCAGTCCTGATCTTTTATTTTAGTTTGAGGTTGAGAAAAATATACATCTGTATGTTTGCAGTGTCAAAAACACATTGTCTGAATAGCACCTAACAATTTGCACAATAAACTCTCTGGGGCATTGAACACAGTTGTATTGCACTTAATGTCCTGGACTCTCACTCTGGCTCCTACACACTATGTAAAACAAAAAACCAGTTACAAAGATCTAAAACATTTGAGGAAAAGTGGCAATAAATTAGTCTCTTCACCTCAAGCTCAGTGGGTATTTGCTAGGATGTACTTTGCACAGATAGGGCTTCCAAGTTCAGAGAAAGCTGACTAGAAGATAAAAGGTCCTGATAACCTTCAAAGCTCTACTCTATCACTGAAAAATGAAAATTTCCCACATAGGTCTCCAATGGATTAGCAGCTTCGTTGTGTGCAAGCCCTCCCCACGGCTTTTCATTATATTTCATAGTCACTTAAGCCTTTTCCTAATAAAAAGACAATGCCAAGGGTGAGATTATGAAATACTCCAAAGTTAAGTTGATAACAGTTTAATTAAATGTTGCTCACTACCAGCGTTTCAGGCATGACTCAGACAATAAAAGGGAAAAATGAATGCTGTAATTGCTTCTTCTGCTGCCTTTTCATAATCTTCTGAGATGCTCTTCCCATGACATTGCCTTTCAGAGCGTGCTGCAGAAGATCTGGTTACATGCCACGGTTGCTCAATTCAGTTTTACACTGAGCATGAAGGATTCATTTTGACTCTGGGTTTCGTACGGAGCAGGCTCTGTGTGATCCGATTTTGCCTGCTGCTTTTTAATTAAAATAAGAGGGGCAGGTCCTCAAAGGGCGTGAGCGTAGCTCTGTTGAAGCGAGCATTGACTAAGCCTTCTCCCAATGTCAATAGCAAAATCTTCCTATGAAATTCAAGCTGTACTTTCAATGGTGATGCACATCTCTGTACAGAGAAGGTTCATGGAACTTCTTACAAGCAAGATTCATTTACTTAATAAAGACACTTAATAAATGCACACTTCTTTTCTGTATTTGTTTCTTTAGATGTTGCTTCATTCCTTCCTGCTACAAGTTCCGCACAGTTTGTGCTCTATGCTCCACGTAGCATGCTTTCACCCTACAAGTTGCCCATGATGGATAAGCAGATAAATGTTTCCCTAGTATCTCCTCCATTATAACCTCTTCTACAGTCTTATGTTTCTTATATATTATATTCTTTCCATATGTAAAACAACTCTGATTCAATGTCAGCTTGGAAATTTTACTTTAATGTCGTTTGGGGTCACTGCCTGAGCATCTGCTGTTGTTGAAACAGGCAAATCAGTGACATATTTCAAAATGTGCATAACATCAACTATTTTCTGTGGAAGACATGGAAAGGAGTGATCAAGTTTACATTTCCCCTTAAAACCGGACTGCTCTTATGGCCTTGAATTATATCACACAATAATCTTGTACGTTAAAAAACTATATAGCCTTCTAATAGATGTTTAGCGTAATTATCCAATAATAAGGCCCAATAAATAATGATGATATACTTAGATTTGTGTTAAAAATGTAGTACAAGGGGGTATGTAAGAGTTTTACCTGGGCAAACTCAAAATCTAAATAAAAGAATGCATAATGTCAGAGAAATTAAATAAGGAAAAAAATATGAGTTTGTTTTCAATAACTGAAATGCCTATAAAAACATGCACGAGTAAGAAATATTATCACATGAAAAGCAAAATTAATTAAATCCCAATAAGAAACTCAGCAATGGTACATTTACTAGGCAGTGTACAAAGCCATGAACCGCTCCAAATCAGACGCTCCTATCTCACCTACAGAACAGCCAGGAAAAAACATTCCTCACGTTTGCAAAAGCAGGAACTTGCAGAAGTAGTTCAATGTATGGTAGGTCACCATCCACACGAACAACCTTCATTTGTCTCCTGATCATCCACGTAAAGGCACATTTTATTGATGGTTTTCCCCAGACCGACACTGATTTTCTGAGTCAGAAGCAGACTGGCTGTAACACTTACTGAATTTTTTCCTCAGCAAAGCTCCTGGCTTCACTTTTGCCATGAGAGCCTCCATTCCCACACTTTGCTTTTAAGGTAACAACAGGAAACAAAGCCTTTTCCTCTACAACAACAGAATCACAACGTTTCACAGTATTACTGCTGCCTTTTCCAGCCGAGCACGCTGCTGCCTCCTGACCAACACTGGAGTGGTTTCTCCTTGGCTTCTTGAAGAGGCACTGGACTTTCCCCTCTGTTTTTAACTTTACCTTTCCTGCCTACATCAGCTTCTATCTTAATCGATTTGGCATACAAACATGGGTCAACAGGAGGGATAACAGCATTTTACCAGCTCGATCCATCATGCTCCATGCTGAGCAAACAACCCTGGGAAGTAATCCAGCAGACGAAGGTGTTTTTCAGACACTACTTGTCTCCTCCCCAAAAAGCAGCAATTTAGCAGTAGGTACAGGAAGGCACAGCAGCAAAGAGAACGGTATCAAACATACGATGCACAGTATCTTAGATGGTAGAACATTATTTCTTCACTGTATTCATAACAAATGCTCTTGAAAACACCAAGTGTAACCCCAACAGTGTAAACTAAATGGAATTTGCGTATTTTATAAAGGTACCCCTGTTGTTCTGGATATGGATTCAATTGTTTCTTTATCCCTACTTAAGCCAAACTAGGCAGATATCGGGGGGATAGAGACGGACATAAAGGAGTGATCGGTGCGTATTCCCGATCAGGCAGTTATGGAGATGTGTTATGCTGTACCAAAAAGTATCTATGAGCGGTTTCACAAAAAGACTGGCAACCCTACCTCTGAGTGCCGAGCCTACTACGACCATTATAATCACACGTGTGCCTACCCTCACAGGTACATGTGAACGTACCCTCCCACGCACGGCAAGTGGGTGAGCAGCTCAGCTACTCAACACAGCACTTGTGCCTCTTTAGGGAGCTGGAGGAATCCAAGCACAGCTGCCAAAGTGGCTCTCACGCCACAGCCTACGTGTGGTGAGAGCAGCGTTCAGCAGGGGGAAGCCAGAAAGCTGCCGAGCATAGGTAACGCTTTGCCTCAGGGAAGGACAGGGGGCATAAAAAGGCACCCCAAAAAAGCAGGTGGGGACTATTACTAAGTAACTGCAAACCCTTCTACAAAGCCCTCTAAAAATCAGAAGGCATCCCTGTATCAGTATATTGTCTTCACACCAGCCCCCTCCAGCTGTAGAAAAGGAAGTAAATTTTAAGTTATAGTTATCACACCGCGGCCAAACCTCACAGGCAGTGGAAGGATCTGACCTTCTCTAGTAATGGACTATGTATGATTGGTTCATCTCGTGAGCTGATGTCTTCTAATTTAACAACATTAAAATAATGAACTACATAACCTCTTACCTGTCTGGTACTTAAGATTTTTAGAGTAATAACAAACTTATTAATCAATAGTGGTTAAATTTAGAATTATGAGTAAGAAATCATTTTTCTTTGTAATATTTCCTAGTAGCAGAAGACCTGAAATGCTTCCTTTCTGCTTTTTGTTCAGAGAACAGAAACAAGAAGTAGAGCATCCACAACACGATGGTCCATATTAACAGCAGGAAGGAAAAAGTACTTTCATAAATTGCTATAATTGTGCGTGGACAAAATGGGATACGTCATTAGATGACGCATGATTAGATCAGTAAATTAGATTAGGATGACAGTATAGGGATTTTTCTGTGTTTGTGTATAACACAAATGAAATAAATGTGACTTCAATTAAACGTGTGTAGATGCTTTAGCAAAAATAGAAGCCAGAATAGGAAAATAGAAAAATAGAAAGGATTCCAGAAAACAGAAGAGGAATCTATGCACTAGATAGCTGGTTTAGGTACTTGCACAGACAAAAAAAATTGTGAGTTCAGTAATTTTCCATTAATGATTTCCTTTCATTTTACTTGAGTCATATTTTAGTTCATGAAACTTTTGATTTTAGAACTGATTCCTTTGAGATTTTCTGTCAGGAATTAAGCTTTATTTCATCTAGTACAGTCATGTATTTATACATCTAGCCATTTAACAAATTTTCATAAGATATAGGTGCACTTGCAGGTTATATATTTCAATCCCCCATCAGTGTCTTGACAGGTGCAATGATAAAATATGTGAACGCCAGGTTACATAAACAAACCACAATTACATTACTTGTTGGAAATTATTCTTATTAGAAGTGTAGGCTATAACCTATTCTGGTACCTGTGATAAGAAGTATGGTTTTGATTTATTTTTTTTAATCACTTCTATTCATTTCAGAGACACGCCAGTCACTTGTAAATCAGAGCACATGTTACTGAAATGACTTTTGTTCACTAACTATATAGTTTCAAATCAGTTTGCAATCATGCATTTTATCATACTGCACAAGAGAAATCTCATATTTATATCCAGGAACACAGCAGAACCAAATTCTTCAAAAAGAGATGGATTAAGAAAGTAAAACCATTGTCAAAATTCTTTATCTGTTTCTTGTCACCACTCTTTCAATGAATCCACACCCGCCTGCAAGTCTGTTTCTGTTCCCGTCTGTGCTACTGTACCAGCTCCCCTTTTCACCAAAGCTAACGGAAACACTGGCTGCTGGCTGGCAGCCCTCCCCTGGGCAGAGAATTACTCTGGCCTTTGACATCTGCTCTGTGCTATTCCCGGCTACATGGGACAGGGCAGATATGACCAAAGATGGCAGAGTTTTTTTACCACCAAATATCTTTAACAAACTGCAGGACAAACTTTAAAAAAAAAACAACAGAAACAAACCTAACATACAATTCCAGTCATTAAAAGCATAAAAGGTTACCTTGGGTTTCCAAATTGGAAAGATCACACAGTTGCATTCAGACTACTTAGTGAATAAAAGATCTTAATGCATGATCTCTTGTTAAAGAAAATGAAAAATAACATTAATGAAAATTACCATATTCTTTTACACCAAAGTTAAAGGACAGGAAAATATCTACATATATAACACAGAAAGGGGCAAAAAAAGAGGAAAAAACACATTATTTTCTGCTTTTTAACTGCCTATCATTGGTTAAGGGGAAAATAATTTTTTTTAAAACTATAAAAATATTTGATAGCATTTTTTAAAATTTAAATTATTTCCAATCTGCAAATCTATTTCCTTTAAGCAGCTGGAGCAGATTTCGCAAGTTTCTGATCCTCTGTTTACACAAAAAATATTCTTTCTTCAGAGCATATTTACTTCCATAACCCACTCTTACTAAAATAATCTCAAAATAATAATCAGTTTGATACTGGTTCAAAACTGTAAGTGCTCAAGACAACCTAGACCACATAACCTACATGGTAAAACCTCTCTATGCATTTTGTTAAGAAAGATGCTCAAGAAACTCAGCTGCACCAGTTGATAATCATACGGAAGCTACTTTGGAAGAGCCAGGCCATAGCAATGTTGACAAAGACTGTGGCAGACAAAAAAGACATCCAGTTGACCACACGACTACTCAACACAGCATTTAACCTTGAAGACACAGAAATCACACAATTCTAAAATGATTTGTTGAACTTCAGGAAAACAAACCGAAACAAACCATCAGCCTCATGGCAGGGTTAATATGCACTTATATTTGCATTGTCAGGAGGACAGTGAGAACAGCACAAAGATCTCTGATTAAAACAAAAGGCTTCACAGAAAGGCACTGTGCTTATAGAAGGGATTCAGTTACATTTTGAATGGACTTGCCAGATAATATATTTCTTGCAATTTAAAAAAAAAAAAAGAGAAAGAAAAAAAAGCTAAAATGACCAGCAAAAAAACCAAAAACCCCTGTCACAAAAGAATGCTCAAAACCCCTCACCTTATTCAGAGAATCTGTCAGTGTACATGACTTCAAATGTAAATGTCATAGATTAAGGTAAGAACAGGACTGCAAAATCAAGTATGGTAGATGAAATGTTTGATTATCTTTGTTCATATCTCACCTCTAAACTGAAGATCTAGATTAGCACCAGCAAGTAATTGCTTTAGAATTATGCTGTGTTGCAACCTGTTGCATTAGTACAGTGAAAAATTTGGGAAATATAATCATGGAAGGCACCATCATTCAGTTCTAAATGTTTACAAATGTATTTTTTTTAACACATATCTCAGTAAGAGGAAAATCCAATTTTAGGACATTTACATTTGCTCACTAGTTGACTGGATGCTGTTACACACTGCATTGTGAAACTTTAGTGGTTTTATTTTATAAATTTTATTTTAGTTTAATTTAGACACTACTTCAGAAGTAAATTTTTCTTCTACATTTACTTCTGAGTAAATACACTATTAATGAAAAAACTAATTCAATCAGATTAGTGTTTGATACTATCGTACTTTTATCTGCATAAGTTAAAACATTATTAATAGACAGTAGAGCAAATTATGAACGTATGTTTACAGTAGCCAATCCACAGTGCTAGGGTGCCGCAGAGTGTTAAAAAAACCAAAATACTGATCCATTAGACTGTACAATGAACTAAAAAAGATTATCAATCACTTCTGTAAAACAGCATTCATGATTTATATACCACTTCTAAATTACTGTAGAAATGTGTCCCAAAGTATAAAGATATCCTCCTGCTACAGAGCGGTTTTGGTAATGGGTTGGAGCTGGTGTTTCTGGTAACTCCCTGAAAGTTGCATTACTCTTTCTATCCATCAGCGGAGTGCGGAGTTACCCACCTCCTCTGTTACAAAAGCCAGAGATTACATCATCATCTTGAACGCAAACAAGGAGGCAATTGGTATGAATGGGGAAGTGGAATATGAAGGCATTACTGGGGTTGTTAAGTAATATCAATGGAGAACGGCACAGTGATCACTGACAAGGTGATCTTAGGGTATTTTAGAAGTCAAGATTTGCATCTCCCATATTTCAGTACATTTCAGTTACCATCATTTGATCTTGCAGCCTATTTCACTTGTGCTAGTAATACCTCAAGCTTATAGCCAATATGCATTCTTATCTCAGGTTAAAACCAAGTATGTTCACTTTCATGACCACTTACACATTTTCATGAGCATATCTGTGCAACATAACCCAGAATCTTACAATATTCTCATACTGGGAGTCAGATCAGCAGCCTAAAGGAGCCAGGTTATAACCTGTCATCTTACACAACTTGACATGCTTTGTTACCTCTCGTGTTTATTTGTTTCTTAGGTTAGTGCAGAGCACACACTCATGCCCCTTGTTTTGTCTGGGAAGTGATGAGCGCTTTTGGGTGCCACCAGAAGTACATAATGAAATAATATCATAATTAATAATCAAACTGCCTTTTTATACACCTTTTAAAGCATCTTACTTTATGAAAAGTGTTCTAAAAAGAAGTTTGGCCAATATGTAAAATAATGTAGGAAGCAAAAGTTGTCCCTAAAGGGAGATCATTAGTCTTTCTTCCTTTTGCCAACAGCATTGTCATAGAAACACCAAAAAAGAAAGAATAATCTATTAACTTCACTTGGATTTATTGACTTGCTTGTTCACTGCCACCATTCACCATAAAAATGGAATAGATACATCTCAGTCTCAAAGAATGATGTCATAAAACATCTTATGCAAAACATTTTAATAATACTACAGTTGTTTGCTATCTAAATATTCACTAAAACACAAAGATGAGTAAGATATGAAAGCAGAAATACTATCTAAACAGCCATTTTAATTATTTTACAAGTTATTAAAATTCTGTTAAAGTTCATAGATTTGGAATATACAATACAATTACAGCAATTTAAATAGAGACAATGTTAGGAAACAGCATAAGAGTAATCAAAAAAGATCACATCATAGATTTTCAACACGGAGGCATGAGTCAATCCTGAATGTTAATCCACCCTTCGTGATTATGCTCCTGATTCAGGCTATTGCAAAAGTATATGTCTATCAATAAAAGCTCTTATGGAATAGAGTGTGTGTTTGCTTAAAGCTAGGCTCGTGCTTTAAATACCGTTTCAAGCTTATTTTGATGGCATTCTCTAAAGTTTATAACTCTTTTACTAAGGCTTTTGGAAGATGAGACTGCATTGTTGAAGCTGTTTCAGACAGTTTCTAATCCTGTTGGGCTAGACCCAAAAGATCTTTAAAGAACATGGATAAACTAATGGTGAATCCTACGATTCCTGGTACTGCTATGACTGAATTCTGTTAAATGGTCTTATATTAGGAACCACAACAAATTACATACCGTATTTCCATAAACTGACTGTCAAGATTGATAAACTGCTTTGCTCATTTTTGTGGCCATTAGAAATCTCAACACTTCCAGTTAATTCTTCACATTTTTGCCTAAATACAGAATTTAATGGGAAATCAGATATTAGGTGAGAAATTCTTTATATCACAAACCTATACTACATGCTCAAAGATGTCTAAAATCGAATAGCTTCCTAGCTTTTCAGTTATGATAATCTAACCTAAAACAATGTCCTACAGCTCCTTAATTTTAGAACCTGCTTTTGCATAAAGTTTATAAAAATACTGTAGGTCTGGCTAATTACAAAGCCTCAGAGGGAGCTTTACTTTAGAATTATATCAGGTACTCTTTCTACTAGTAAAATGACAGAAATAAATGAGGACTAGTATAGTTTTGACAGGGCAAGAAAAGAAGGACTACTAAAACTAAGACTAAATACAATTTGAACTAAAAAAAGCACAGCTTTCTAAATAAGCAGAGAATTAAGTATCAATAAGCAATTATTTGTCTGAAATATAAAGTATCAAGCAGTAGAAAAGATACAATTCCGGAATATTTCTACACAAATAATAGATTAAAATGAGATATTTCAACTAGATATAAAGAAAATCTTTTACCATTAGGACAGTCAAGCATTGGAACAGGTTGCCTAGAAAAGTCGTGCAGTCTTGCACCTCTCAGTTTTTAAAGAATAAGTTGGATAAAGCCCCGAGCAGCCTGGTGGCACTTGAGCTGACCCTGCTTTGAGCATCAGATTGGACTAGAGACCTCCAGGTCTTCAGGTTCCACCCTGAATTATTCAGTGGTTCTGTGACTTCTGTTGTACGAACATTTTTTAAGTAAACAGGAAAACTATCAACTAATGGTCTAGAGGACAGAAATTTCAGACAAGTGAGGAACAGAAATAAAAAAGCTCATGAGGGAGCAGAACAGGTAGCATAAAGGAAAAGAAAACATTTTTTTTTAATTATCACATCTTTAAAGTTAAAAAGACAACGAGTATCAAGTAATAGTCGGAGATAAAAGATGAAGAATTAGAGAAAAAAGATTTGTGTGCTAGTAAATAATATATAATAGCTAATAAATAATATATTATAGATCAGGAACCACTTCAAACATATTGCACAGGGAGGTTAGTGCATAAAGACATAGATAGCAAAGAGGGAAAGGATACTCTAAATTATTTTAACAAGTATGTAGCTCCTTGCACTTCAGTGCTTCTCACAAAAAAGACAGTTGGGACGTTGGAGATAAACATGACGTTGGCAAAAAGAACTCTGAAAAAAATGAAGGCTAGCATTTATTATTGAATTACAAAAGAGGTTTTAAGCTCTAGTATAAAAGAAGTAAAATAAAAAGTTCTGAAAAACAGATGCAGGTGTTCATCTATGGACTTACGAATAATTCAGAAAATTTAACATTACAGACTTTTGGTAAATAGAAAAAAAAGATAACATCAACAGCAGAAGTAATAGCAATACTAAAATAATCAGGGAATAAGACATGCCTGCAAACAGGTGTGCCAAACAATGAAAAATAGAAGGGAAAAAAAAAACCTAAACGAAGTAAATAGCTAAAAAGCTATTCTCTCAAGAACAGTGACACAAGAGTAATGACAGAGAGGGACAGATGCCTTTGAAGAGCAGAAGACCTTGCAAGCAGGTCTATCAGCACAGCTGTGATACCAACACAAGCATCAATATTTTTTAGAACACTGAAAGCAAAAGAATGAAGGATAAGATGAAGATATCAAAGAGACTGAGCAAGCAATAAAGATGACAAAAGGGTAAATGAAATGATTGATGGTACAAAACTTGATACCATAAAGAGTATAGAATGGGAGAAAACAGTAATGTTACATCATGGGAGGTATTTATGAGAAGATAATTCCAAGACAACTGAATCATATACTGGTATTTTCATGAATTTTTATTAGCGTACTATACAGAGAGAAGAAACTCTACAAATTTAAATTGAAGCTTTAAATTTATAAAAGAATTAGGGAAACTGAGCATATTTGGGGGGAGGGGGGCAGGGCAGCAGGGAAGGGGCTTCTTAAAAAGTGAACTGTTTCCCTACAACATTCTTCACTACCGAAAAAGAGAACAGACTATGTGCCCATTTCTGCTGCATGGGTGAGATGGTAAACCAGCACCACCAGAATCCAGGATCACAGGCTAGACGTGCAGCAAGGTAGCTGGAATACACTTCAATCCTAAATTCACAAGGCAATTTGTCACAATAAGAGTTACCGCTGCAAACTTAAAGGTGATTCTGAATTTTCTTTGCACAAGGACTATTAGATCCTCACTGCACACGAATAAGCAGACTGAATGGGGTGATTACTGAACTGATTCATGGACTACAGATGCTAAATCCAATCCATAAAGGTATTGAGGCAATGAAATGATAAAAACAGCTGACACATGAATAGTATCAAGTCCTAAAAGACATAGAAAAAATTACAAATCACTTGAAAAAGCAAGCCAACAGTACTACATTACTCACCCCTTGAGCAGAACAACACCTGCCATAAGAGTTGAATAAAGAAGCATCGATGACAAGGAATGCATTTTAATTGTCTTTCAGATGCCCTCTATCCACACCAATTGCATCACAGTCAATTAAGAAACTTTGACCCAATATTGAGAAGTAGGATACTGCCCTTCCAGCATAGACCTTGCAAATCACTAGTCGTATTTGGCAAACCATTCATGAGTAATAGAATTTCCATATTTTTGTTGAGGTTTTCATGAGATAATCTGGTGTTACTGGAGCAAAATCTTGAGTAGAACATGTAGCTTAAAATACGTAAACTTGGGAAAAACACATGAATAGCTATTTAACTTCAAAAAAACAGCATAACTTAAGACAAGTACATCTACCTTTTCTCACCAGTTCACCCTTAAATCACTTCTTGGAATAAATAATTTAAAATGGCTTGACCTGTTTCTATAGGATTTTTATACGATTTACTCACCTTTTCCCACTAACGGTCAGTCATCTTATTTCAAGACAAGATTCACTACTAATTGAAAGCATGAGATACTCTGGTACTACCTTACCTTGAAAAGAGACTCTCCATCAGGCAAGAGAAACTTTAAAAGCACACTAGAGAGATTTACATGAAAAAAATGACAGAAATAAAACATTTACTTGTTTTGGTGATTTTCTCTTCATCATTCATTAAATGAACAGTTAACTCAGGATGCTTTCTTGTTTTTGTCTTAAGCAGATTGCCCAAAGTACAGAAGCATAAAGAAACTTCATGCAGCAAAACTAGCAGAGTCACAGTGCTATTCTCACTGAGGCAGCTTATTCATTTGAATTTAATAAAGTCTTATTTCTTTATGGTACACATTCTAACAATGTACTACATGCAACTATTTCTAGCTCAACAATTTTAAAGGTCTACCCTGCAAGTCCAATGTAATGTACAAAATTTCCAGCACAGCTGGCTTTATATTCAGTACATAGACTCTAACTTACAGACTCAAATAAAAATGTGGCACAAAAGATATCGAAACTTTTCTCATCAGAAGCAAATCGTCCTTATCCTGAAAACAAATTTAAATTAGTTGAATAAAATTAACAAGCACAGTGTAGAATAAATACAGAAAATTAAGTAGCTGGTACTTTTTCATTAATATCCCCTGCAAGTGCATATTATAGTGATAAATACATATTTTTGTTTTTCTGAAGCTGATTAACTGTATTAACACTGCTGTATTCATTTTCTGAGCATTCATATTTTATGAGCTAGGCAAGTTAGTGTATATTGCAACTCCCGTTTTTCAAATGCTCTATCACTTCTGGATACAGGAGGGGACATTACAATTATAAATGAGTAAAACTTCAGTGCGTGTGTCATACCCTCCATTAAAGCTAAACAGAGCAGTTGTGAAACAACTGATTTGTAATCACTCCCGTGAACGGCAACACACACTTAAATAGAGTAAAGTTACATTGATCAGTAAACTTGTGAAACTGTAAGGGTATAGAAAAAAGAAAAGAATGAGGTGGGTACAAAAGAGAAAAAGTAGGGAGAAGAAGAATGAAAATTCAAGAGAGGAAAGGAAGATACTCCCAGCTTTGCACAATTACACAAAATTATTAATACATGCTAGGTTTTGTAACTACCACTAAGGGATTTATCTGTTTTTCAGTTTTAGGTGATTTGGAGGCAACCAGGAGCACAAACTCACTTCATATATGAATCCGGTCACAAAATCTTGATTTCAAGTTCTGTAGATTATATTAGAAATAAGACAAATTATACTGAAATATCCATTGACTTCCATGCGTTTTAGTCAGAAATCATGAGCAAGACAAAAATAAATCCTAAGTTCGACACTGCAATTCTCAAAATTTCCAGTCAACTAACACTCTGAAAACACCCCAAGTCTTTCTAGGCAACAATTTTAAATGTTCTTGGCTTGTAGAGAGATACTTAATGTCTTTACAGCACTGAAGAACTTGGTGCTTATCCCATGCCACGGCAGACTGGCAAGAAGGCTGCAAGGGCAGCTGGCCACCGCACAGGATGGAGGTAAGGCTCAGGCAGGGCAGCGTTCGGCACTGCAGTATGGAAGTTCTTCAGCCGCTTCAACTCCATGTTTCTTTCATGACTTGAAAGCTTGTACTTTTGGAGACTAATGACAGAAGCAAACAACTTACAGTCCTAGCCATTAGCAGCAATGTTTGGGAAACTACTAATAGAAGTACTAATGCTCTTAATTGCAAATAAACTTCTTTTCTCTCACTTCTGTGTACCCTACAATCTGCTTGGTCTAATTTATTTCTCTAGCTCTTCTCTATCTGTTATTTTGAGTAGGTTTTTTTTTTTTTGGTATTTCACTGTGAAATAGTGAAGAACCTAAATTGTTTCAGATAATTCTGCTGAGAACTTTGATACTGTCACATTTTATGCTCCTTTGTCACCAGGTTATTATTTTATATTTCCATTTTGATTTTTCTTTCTATTCGAATGTGAAATGCAAAAATTAGCAATGAGACCTGAAAGAATAACCACAGAGTAATACTACATGACAATAGAATTTACTTGCTAATGTAGGCATGGAGTAGCACATAATTAACTTATCACAAAAATAAAAAAGGATCATATTAATTCATATGAGAATTACTGGATAACTGATACAATAAATATAACCACGGTGACTAAACTACATGGACATGATCCAAATGGTGTTTGAAAATTCTGAATCCATACTAAATGAAATGCCTCACAGCGATAAATTTTACCATTCAAAGATGAAAAGTCAGCACTGGTAAACAAAAAAAGCTCATCTGTCATCTGCATGCAAGTTTGCAATTCTGTGATTTTTTTAAACTGTTTTTAAGAATTGAGCGTACAATACACGCACACTAATACACACTACTTGTGTTTTCCCCCCTCCTTTTCTGCTGCTCAGGCTTGTTTCCCAGATAACTGTTGGGCTGTCTAGTCATAAGCAAATACTGATAGATACCCTGGGTAACTGGACAAACAGCGAGTTTCAGCACAGAAAGGTTAGTTTCGAAATGGGGATAAACTGATGGGGACAGGAAATGGCATCATGAGGCAATTTTCAATTATCATAAAAATAACTTTATTAAAAACAATCAGCCAGAATAGGAATAATATCTTTGCACTCTTCCATGTGCCAATATCCTACAGCTCCTGCAAAAGAAAGAGAAGGAAGTACATGAAAAAATAATTTAGTGCTCTGCATGGCACATAGGCAATTTTTCCACACTGCTTACCCTTCTCCTCTGCTTCCAGCAATTACTGGCAGGACACTGTCTCTACTCATTCTAGGCACAGAGGACACAGAAAGATTTAGTTCACTGTCAGAAACATCAATTTTTCTATACAACTGTAATATACATTACAAGTGCACCACTGTCATGGAACATTTATTGTGATACTTACCTCCTGCTTTCCGAATCCTTGCATCATTTACTGGATGAGACTTGACATCTACATAACACCTCCAAGTAGGAAAAGGACAAAGAAACACTGATTCACCGTAAACAGGGCACAGCTCTGGCATTTGGAGCCTCTTCTCCTGTAGCAAGATAACTTCAGTACACAGTAAACAACCTTCTACTAATAAAAAACCCACCCTAGTAGCCTAACAATGGATTCCAAGTTCTCGTGGACATGTCTGGATTGTACTTACTACTTCGAAGCTTCCTCCCGGGTCCTCTCACAACTGAAAATACAAAGTCTCACCAGCAAGTCTTCTGGCAGCTGATTCTACCACCACCTTTGACATGCAGATCTCACCTTTGTCCTGCTAGGCTTGTTTCAGCAGCGGACAATATATACAAGTCACTGCCTACGTGTTTTTGCATGTGGTTAAACTGCAACTGATCCCAAACAAGGCCGAGAGTAAAATCGCAACATTGCAAGTCATCTAATTGCATTAGCATGTCCTTGTGGTGTCACTTTTAACAATTCCTCAAGCTCAGCGAAGCATTTACCTAAATATCACATTCAAAATGCAAGTTATGAGACTGACTGGGTATAAGGTCACATTTAACTACACAGCTCTCTGTTCAGTGTTGATACCATCCAATTACCTGTATGTCATGATAGAAAGTGTTTACCTCTGAGATACATCAGCGATGCAGGAACCTAGGGCACACGCCTAATCCCAAACCAGAATGTACATGGAATTTGCATACATAGAGACATAATACAGCAAAGCCCCTCTGTATGCAGATGAGATGCTGTGTCCTCGGTTGAAATCCAGCCTCGAAGCACACATCATTTCTCCCCAAGGTGACAGTACAGCACAATTCTTCTTGAAACCAGCACCATGCAGAAGTGTGTACCTGGCACTAGGAGTTACATGGAAACTTACCTGGAGGCTCGTACACAGTATCTATTTTTAAGGCTTCACAAATTCTCTTTTCTAATCCACAGATAACACTTTGACCTTACTAGGACCCCCCAATCGGCACATCGTGATACACATTACACATTCACATGGGAAGTGACAGGCTAATGGTTATATGCGGCATTACTGCTGACATATGCCCACTTTTACAGATTGATACCCTGCTTAATGAAACTAGTGCCTCCTCCCAACCCAGCCCCCAGCAAAACAGAGAAACCCGAACCAATTCTGGCTGTCTAAACTTGTCAACATACTGTGTTATCAATTTTTTTTTTAGTTTCCGTAAGTTTCATCACAAATGGTTAGTAGCTTCAGTTAGAGAAAGAAGAAGAAACCAAACACAGAGAAAGGTCACCAGAGTAAGTTACATATATTAACATTATTTTATCCATTTTATCCACACAGTTCACAGCATTACTATTTTGATAATGCACTACAGGCTATTAACAGAACACATAAGTTAAGCACATGGTGAATCTTAGTCTTGCCTTTTAAAAATAATGCAAGTCAATCCAACCCAGTTCATTGCCAACACCGAAAATGCAGTTAAATTGGAAAAATGACATACCAAGAAAAGTACAGATAGTAGCGCCGAACCAAGATGGTAGCTAGGTCACAAAGCATCTAGGAATAAATCTCCCTCCCACTAAACCAAAACCAAACCATATTCCCCAAACTGAGCCAAAATGTTGTAAGGCAGCCTGCAACGTGTTCACCAGATACACGTTGACTTTCATTTAAGAGCTACATTTTCCTAAACAGGTAGAACCACTGGAAGAGCCTCCTCTGGCCCCTGAGGAATCCATTACTCTTACAGCACACAGACATCAGCTGTTCCTGTAAAACTCTTCTGATGCTCATGTCTCTTTTCTCTAGAGGTGATAAACAACTCTTCTTCCCAGCTAAAAGAATCCCATAGAAAGTGCTGAAGACCTAAAGCCATTTCATGCCTCAGGATACTATTGTTATTTTGCAGCATACTTAAAAAAGCACAGGTATTCCACAAAGCAAACAGAAAGACAAGGTCCCAAGAGCAAAGCTAAAACTAAATTTGAAAAGGTAAAATCAGAAGAAGGTAATGAAAATTTGGGGCAGGATGAAGAACAAAGGGATTCAAGGGGCGATGACAAAAATGGCAGCAAACATTACAAGTATCAATGGCTATCAGGATAGCCTCTCTCAGTTCTTCTTACTAAAGGAGTACAGATGAAATATTTTAGATGCTTGTGACTAACAACAAAATAATTATTAGACAGATATGCTTTGATAGCACTGGAGCATGACTGTGATCAGAATCTCTAATAATAGATTTCATGTAAACAGGAGTATAAAACAGTCAGTGTGCCATGTTACCAGAAAAGGATCTACCTGCTTTACACTTTAAAAAAAGGCATACAGGGAAAACTGAACTTTATTTTTAAACATACGTCCTTTTGAACACGTACAATCTTTGCTCATGTAATTGAACATTCATCCTCTCTTCCAGTGAGGACAGGAGCGTTACAGGGTTTTACAACATGTAAGAGCTGCTAAATGGTAACTAAGGCTAGGACCATTCATGCAAACACTGGTTATTTATTTTCATTGTCTGTTTGCTTGTACAAGACACTGAGTTTCAGAGGACAGCTCACCAGCTGCACATTTTGTGAGCCGTGCAGAAACTAATGAACTCTTCCTTTTAATTTCTTCACAAACAGGAAAAATACTAAATTGTCACAGTCTTGCTTATACTGCCCATCGGCAAAACCACCTTTTGTGGTCTGGAAAAATGAAAACGTGTCTGTCGCAGTGCATGACACAAGGTCACAGAGTCAATTTAGTTAACTGGATTGTGTGCTCCTGGAGTCTTATGCATACAACCATCTTACCGCAATGAGGAGGCAGTGAGACAGCACAGTGAAAATAAAGCAGGCACCATCTTCTCCAATATTAACAACTGCTCAGAGTACAGAAAACTGAATATGTTTCACAATGTAGTCATTGCGAGATATATAAATTTTCACAGGATCCTGTTCTTGAGTTACTTTATTGCTCTGCTCAATCAAATGTTATTTATATATCATTCTTACTCCACTGACTTCAGTGAAGCTTCTTCTGATTTTTCCAGAAAAAATTTTCCAGAAAACGTTCTAAGGAAAAATATTTACTTCCTGTGTAAGGCCTAAGTATCAGCACATTAAAAGTAGCCACTAAATATAGCGACCGCTATATTTTTTTACAGTTTACACATGGGGAGATTCAGGTTATCACATCATAATTGTTTACACCATTTATATTGCTTTAACTGCGAAGCAGCCTAAGGATGAGAATTGTTTCATGTAATAACTGTACTTCCATCAAAACTGTAGTAACCTGCTTGTTGCATTTTCTTGTGGCATTTTATTTTCGACTGTATCCATTGTATGTTACTGTTACAGAACAAAAGATAAAGATTCTGGATCGTCAGATTAGGTGGTGTGGGTGAATTGCTGAAATAGTCATGTTTGTTCATGTATTGTAGCAGGTTACTCCAATACTCACTCACCTTCACGTTTCATCCCTTAACACATCTTAAGTCTACTCATTCTCAGAAGAAGAAATAAGTAAAACTGACAACTCCTTGTCTCAAGTACTGACTCTTTGCCCAGAACACTTATTTCCAAAGATCACTCTCAGGTTTTTGCATCTCCTTGTATCTGGCAGTTAAAGCAGTGATTTCACTCTGCGGTTGGGACCACTTGCACGAGGTCAGACTCCACACCTCAGCTTTCAACTGCTACCTGTTGCACCAAAGTAACCTGATCAGCCATGCTGACTATCAGAGATATTTGGCTTCATCATCAAATTTTCCAGCAGACAAAACTAAACCATCCAGCCCTGAAGTGTGGTTAACCACTTGGGTCAAAAAATGGTAATAAGCTGTAGAGACTCATATCCCCGTGCTGTCTAATGCTAACAATACATCACTTAGTTTTCTCAATGAATAAAAGCTGCTTCTTTCACTCTCTTTTTTTTCCACAAACTCACTGCCTCACATGAGCATTACCAACAGCCAGCCTACTTTCAGGTGACATGAAACTGTTAATACAAGTGGATTTCCAGTTTGTAGGAACATTGTGATAATATTTACTTACCTTTGAGTTGGAAATCTAAATAAAATCGCATGCCTCATCATTGATGAGACACGTTAGGAACCATGCGGACATGTGTGCACCAACCCAGACCATGTGCACTGCACTCCCACGGGAGCTGTACACCATTCTCCCATTTCAAGGAACCAGGGAGCACAGGCAAGGAGGAGGTAGCGAAGTCTGCACCCTCTTGCAAGGATGAAATAGTTTCTGCGTTACATGCTACTGAAAGAGATTCCCCAGAGAGCTGAGGAATCTAAATGCAGAAAGTCTGACAAAAATTACTGTAACTGAGAATCTAAGGCACAGAGAGATTAAAATACCTTGCCCAAAGCCTTTCCGGAAGATCGTATGAGAGATGGAAACTGCATGTAGCTCTCACAAGTGAGTCTCAAACACAAGATTTATTTTTTTTTCCTTTGAGGTACTAGAAAGTGTAACACATTTCCTTATCACCAGAAACTTCATAAAGCTTGGCCACTCCAATCATAATACCTAGGGACGTAGTGTCCCTTGAACACACACTTGGCTTTCATTTAATTCAAGAGAAGCTGCATGTGCATACATCAGAACTGCATGCTAATTGTTACATTTGCAACATTTTAAACCAGATATGCCACATTAATGTGCCGGCATTTATCTCTGTTATCCACACAAAGAAAGAGACACTGCAAACCAAAGCCAGCAACGATATTAAAGTATCAGGTATTCGTGTTTGGGAATGCACAGTATTGAATATTGTATGGAACATAAACTTGACAATATCCAAAAGGGGAAGGGGGTGTGAGTGTATGAGAGAGGTTAACAATAACAAAAGAGTCAGTGTGGTAGATAAACTGAATGTATAACTCATGTTCAACAAGTCCTGCACGTGAGACCTAAGGATCTGGCAGGAAGTGGATTTCAACAGGTGATGGAAAAAGCAACATACACAGCCTCTAACTACTGAGCTCCACAGCTGGCTGCCACAGGAGCTTGTGAGGGAAGACCGTTATCAGTTGGTTCACAAAAGGATACACAAATTCATGGACAACAGATCCCTAATAGGACAGTAAAAGGACTGGGTAGGTATATACACTCCAATGATTCTTGAGAGTCTAGCAAAAAAAAAAATGACCACGCTCATCTACTTTTCTTGGCAAATGTACACTAAGCTAGATGTGTAGCTAGTCTACATTTCATCTGTCGCCTGGCACATGTCTATAGACAGATGTTCCTATCTACATGAGATTCTAGCTTTACCTACTGTGGAAAGAGTTCAGCCTTTCCTGGGAATCCAAGCTTAGACGGTTTTCAAGCAAAATTTTGGGAAGATGATGATGGAAATGGAATGTAAGGCAACTGAGCCCTCAAACGCAATAAAAACATCAGAAAGAGTGTTCCCTGGATCACATACAAACAAGGTTAAGCTCTGCAGCATCTATACATTGTTGTTTTTCATAGTTGGAAAATACTCTTCCCACTAATTGCAATTACTTTCTACAGTACAGAAGTAAACTCATGGGAGAGGCTTTGCATGAGTGGCCCTAATTTGATGAGTATATTGTCACTCGCTCCCTCTGTATGCAGGGTGAGGATTTGTACTTTGCTATGTGTGCAGTAATGAGTCCATATGTGCTTACACTTCCTAAGTAATTCTTCAAAGGATTGGAGGCGAGTTTAGGAAGCACAAGCATTTCACTTTCTTGTGTGATTCTGGAACTTGCTTTTTTCTAGCTCACAGAAAACCACCTCAAGTCTCATTTTAGACTGCTGTCATAATATTTTCAGGCTCAAGACACAAGATTTCATTAATATCTATACCATCAAGATCTGTTCCAGTATTAAATAAGACAATCAGAAAGCTACTCATATGAGAAGACTACTCTGTGCCAAGACTTCAGGGGTTGGCTTTATTTCAAGCCTTAAAGAGATGGTTTTTTTAAAAAAAGAGGAAATTAAAATGCTCAAAATGAAGTTAAAATAGTTTCAGCTTTGCCTCCTGGGTAACTCCTGCTTCCTATGGAAAGGATCACACTAAGAGTCCTATATATATTCCTTATCCTGTTTCTTTTATGGATGTGCTTGTCCTTCAATTCGTATGCCTCAAGACTGCTGCCTACAATTTAAGTTAAGCAGAAAAACTGGGATATATGCAAAGACTTTAAAGTAACCATTTCCCAATTGTGCTTGTCCACTAAATCTGAAAACACTTGCATCAATTCCACCAGTACTTTTAAAGTTTCATATAAAGTGAAGTGAAACACTAAACTTCTGGAGATCACAGAATAGTCCTCTAGAGAGAACTCTTCTCTAGAGAGGAGACGGTTCTCTAGGTACGCCACACAAGTCCAAAGGCAGTAGGAAAAAAAAATCCCGCAACCTGCTGGCTATCCTCTTGCTAATGCAGCCTGCCACGCAGTTAATACTCATCACCATACTGGTTTCATGACAACTTATACTCAACTTGTCAACAAAATCCCTATATCACCACTTACAATCACTAGGCTAGAATATTTTTATTTTTAAAATCTAAAAGAATTAAGTAAAACTCAACATAGGAAAAGGACACATTAAAAGTAATTTTTTTGTGACTTCGATATGAATTTGCAAGCTTTTTGTTATCATGTTTTCAGTCATATTTAATGATTTATGCAAGCTGTTTTTACATAAATGATGCACCAGTCCACTAACTCTGCTAAGGACAAACATCGGCTTCGTGGAGGAAATTACCTATGCTCTCTGCAGATAACCAGCTGAGAGGTGAAGCGGTGACCTGCTGTCCTGGTTTGAGCGACACAGGACTAATTTCTTTTCTAATGCTTGGGAAAATTGTACTTTTGGAGGACTCTAGTGTCTGAATTTGTGAAAATATTTACTTTATAGCCAGCTATGGTGTGTGGGTGTCAAGGTCTCAGTGTTTTCAGGCTAGCCAGGTGCAGGGATGAGGAGGAGCGAGACCCGGGCACTTGACCCAAGCTGCCCAACAGGATTATTTCATACCATGAACATCACGTTCAATATAAATTAGAAAGTTTGCTGAGGAGGGGGGCTCTCCCTTGATGGCAGCAATCCAGAGAACTCCTTGGCCCAGTGCCGGACCCCTGAGCCCTTCCCTTCCTCCTGAAGCTGCAGCACTCGCAGTGTCCGACATTCACTGTCCACTGCTGGGAGGGCACAGCTTCCTACTGCTATAGTTGGCTGAGTATAATCCTTATATATTTGTAGATTGGTATCGGGATCACTATTGGTTCTTTAGTGTTACTACTGTTAATTATCTAGTCTTATTCTATTAAATCTGTTTATATTTCAACCCCTGGGCTTCCTGGTTTTCTTCCCGATTCCCCCTTTCTGGGTGGGCAGGGGTCACTGGGTAATAGAATAATTGTCTAAACGACAATAAATTTTTGCGGGTTTCTCAAACCATAACACCTGCTAAGCTTATCATTCCATCAGGCTATGAATACATTACAGGGCAGCAACTGAGTCAATAGAACATCACCTTCTCCTTTCCAAAATTATAAGAAACAATTATTCACTCCTGCTTTAGTTTTTTCCTAACCTGAAGTTATTTCACAGAATCACAGATATTTGTCCCTTTTCTTACAAGTGTTTCTCTGACTCATCTGTTAAAAGCTAATGAAATGGTTCTTATTAAATCTAGTTACATTTAATATTGTAATCAACACCAAATTCTGAAATAAAGTAATTCTAATTTAAAATTTACTTTCCTTTACATGAACATAGGCATTAACCCTTTCCTAAAATTTCATATAAAACATTATTCCTCAAATGTCATGATATGGCCATATAATCTTTATATTATGTTTCATTAACCACCAATAAAATACTAAAATGTCATTATGTAGTTTTTAAGTTCCCTAGCAGTGGATAAGAGAAAAATTTAACTTTCATATAATTTCAAACGTAATCAGTACATGTAACAGGAGCCCAATCCAAAATGCACTGATGGAGGTCATGGGAGTCTTCCCATTAACTTCCACGTGCTTTGGGATAAGGCACCAAGATAAATACTAGCAAGTGAAAGGAACAGAAATGAAAACTTACCCATGAATTCAATTCCTAAATGGTCTGCTATACCCAAGAAAGCATGTAAAAGAAAAAAGAAACAGAAATGTTAGAGACAGACTAAAAGGTAAACATCACCTTTATCATCCCTGGTAGCGTTCAATACTTGTATGGCAGAGCTGCAGAACACAATGCAGGGGCAGGGGCCCACTGGGTGGGTACCGGTCAAAAAGAAAAGCAGGACCCTGCCCTTCGAAAGGCAATCTTAAGGTGGGGATTTAGGGCACTGAGCTGTCACAGAAGGGAGGTGTATGCAGGGATGGACACGTATGCCTTTACTCATTATATTTATATTTGACTGAAGTGTCTCAAGCCAGCTACCTACAGGAATTCCATTTTCTCTTCCTCCTGAAACTCCTCTCTCAACATGCTAACTACTATCATTAGTTAGACGAGGTCCTCACTTTCATTTTCTCTGGCAGAGATCAAAACCTAAAGAGATGAATGAAAGGCTTTTACCGAGTTTTGCAGCTCTCATTACAGCCCAGTGGCCACGCTTGCACCCAACGTGATTGTGTAACTGCTATCTCTCCGGTAACAGAAAATCTGGCTTCAGGAAAGAGTAGCCTTGTTCCCTGCCTAGCCATCTGACTGATATGATGCAATAATTTCAAGATATTTAGAACTGAAGCAA
Source organism: Burhinus oedicnemus (assembly GCA_008921705.1). NCBI lineage: Eukaryota > Metazoa > Chordata > Aves > Charadriiformes > Burhinidae > Burhinus > Burhinus oedicnemus. The sequence continues at coordinate 4,662,347 of VFFE01008282.1, read as the reverse complement.
AAATTTTAACATTTTTAGAATATTGACTGAATTTACCATACCAAGTTCAAAACATTTCAGGACCCTTTTTTCAGATGACAAATTTGGATATGATACGTCTCTAACAGACAGTTATCTTAATGCAAAATAGATTTAAATTTATATAAAACATTTATTATTTTTAAGTCGACAGGAAGTATCTTTAAGTTGATATGCAATTAAGAATAAAAAACTCTCCAGAGCAACAGAAAAAATGACAACTGACTTTTCTGAACTGACTGTGTAAGGAGTAGTAGCTTCAAGTCCAAACTGAAACTGTGGAAGGCCAGATATTCAGAAAGGCTGCAGAATGCAATTCTCTTCTGCGCTAGACTTGAAATATTTTGCTTTTCCATGGGAGGTAATAATTTGCATTATAAAGAACAAAGAAGGATTTTTTCTGAGGAAAACGTAGCATTTCCCTTTAAAATATAATAAAAGCAAAATATTGTAACTGCATGTGTCTTCCTTTCAATTTATGGTCACATTTCCTTAATACAGAACAGATTAATACATGATTTTGCCAAAGTTTCCGACAGCAGTGTGTGCAGAGAGGAAGACAGTAGGGAAAGAGCAGGAGGGTTACAGGAAAGACAGAGCAAGACTGATGTGTTGGCTCGTGCTCAGAGCTGGGAGGTACTACTGGGAGCTGCGTGAAACACTTGGTCTCATTAACTAACCTACTGCAACTTTCAGAAGTCCTCTTAAGAACTATACAGCAAAGTTAAAATAACATTTTCCAACATAAACCAACAGTAATTTTAAACACTTTATTGCATGAATCGTCAGGTCTGATACCTGTGACAAGAATGTGAAATATTTGGGTTTCTGTTGAAAATGCTGGGAGTGATTCACCTTTCGCAACCTTTCAATCCTTCCAGGAGAAGGCATCGAGCATCAGCTTGCTCAGTTTACTTAGCATTCAAATCTATATAATAGTTGCTAAACTCCATATTTATCTTCACGCAGAGGACACAATATGCATCTCAAAAGAAAAGAACATAAGATGATGCTATGTGGTATAAATACCTTATTAGCATGGTATCAGGACAGGCGCATTATGCAAGCCCAGTGACACCCAAATGAATTTTCCTTTTTGCTGTTAAATACATACCTCAAAACCATACATATATGTATTTCACATTACAAACTTCTAATCTGTATTCTTGCATTCATGTAGGAGCGTCACATACAAACATCCCTGATGCATTTAACACAGAGATGTAATTTTTATAAGAACATGAGATCAGAAATACCAAAAGTGCATTCAACACACTATATTCACAGAGCTTTGTAACTTGGGTTTTTTCCTCTAATTTTCTGTACCCGTGAAATCTGCAAATATTATCTGCATGCAATTCACACCCTGCATCCTTCTGTAAACTAGATCAAGATGCAGTCGACAACTGCTTACTTTAAAAAACAGAAATCAAAGCACCATAATCTGGTCTCCAAGGAGCTAAGGATATTCACACACGAAGCAAGATCATGCAATACCATCTTTTTAAGTGTATATAGAATAGCTGAAACAGCAATCCTCCTTTCCTAACTGAGCTATACACGTTCTCTACGTGTTCTCCATTTGCAGTTTGTAATCTCCTCACCAGGTTTACCAAAATGGTTAAAAGCCACTTTCTCAAAAGGTACATACAAAATACACCTTTCCTTTAAAAAGACAGAAAAATACATTTTAGTTCATCTTTGAGTGGCTTATATGTAAGTGAGAGTCAAGGGTATCTGTAGCCTTCCTGGGAAACACGTTCAACTGGAGAGGGTGGAAACATGTCACGTTATTTATTTTAAGTACCTCATGTGCCTCGAAAGCAACTTCAGCAATCAGGGTAATATATATTGCTGACAAAGCTGATTTACCCAGATTGTGATGAAAGGATGTCTAATGGGATAAATCTTTACAGTAAAATATCCAACCTGCCAATTTATATCATTAAGCATAGTTCAACAAGCTCTGTGAGCAGCTCTCTGGGAATAGAAAATAATAAAATTATAACTCTTGAGGATTTAGCGCACGCTGGCACCGGTGCAGCTCTCGCTCCGCTGCCGTGGCACACGTACAATGGCAACAGCGGCCAAGCCTGGGAGCCGGCCCCTGCGCTCACCCTCGTGTTGGGGGCATGGATGGTGTCCCGGAGCTAGTGGCGGCAGAAGAGCGGTGGCTGGAAGGTGGTGGAGGCAGCGGAGCTGGGAGCTCGCTGCCCGCCGCCCAGGGGGGAAGGCTGCAGGGACTATGCATTGCCAACGAGCCTTCCACACCACCAGGTAACGTGCAAGTGCTGCTCTAATGCAGTCAACCACGGTTGGTGGATTGTTCTTTCCTCCCCCTCCCTTCTTTTTACAACTGCAAAAATACAGTATGTAACACAACCATTCTCCGTGTCTTCCCCTCATTCCCAGGTTTGAGTGTCAAGCCTCTGTGTTTAAAAAAAATAATAAAAAAAAAAGACATTCTGATCCCTGAAACAACAGCACTACTAGGGCTGCTCTGAGACTTCAAAAGCAAAAAGGAAAAAAGAAAAACAAAAAACCTCTTAAGAGCGTGCATGTGCTCACATTCTTCATGTCCTTTCCCCCCTCACTGCAGAAATTCAGCTGCACTCACGTTATCAAAATCCTAACTTTGAAACTTGTTTTCCTTAATACAAATACGGCTCCTGCAGCAATGGCTTTTGCCAAAGCGTTCAGCATATTGAATCGGGGACACAAGGCAAGGAAATGGGCTAGAAGAAATGTCAGCAGCCATTAATCATACCCCTTGTTTGACTCTTTTTATCATTCTAAGATGCTTACTCCACTACCTACAGGAAAATAAAACCAAAACCAAAAAACCAAAACAAACCAACAAAACACCACAAAAAATAAACAAACCCAAACCCCACATCTTTGCATCTGAAGAAAAATTAGAAAAGGAGAGGAGCTGACTGCTCCCAACCCTCAAGCCCCCAGCTGAGCTGGCCCCTGCCAAAGGCCACCTCCAAGGCCCACACACAGCTTCTCGGAAGGCAGGAGGCGAATGCCGGCTCTCTGGGAGGAAAGCCTTTGTACTGCGGCTTGCCATTGCCAGCGGAGGAGTGACGGGACTCTCATACGGGTAAAAGGTCAGAAACCTCCTTGCTGGAACTGTAGTGGCAAGAGAAGTCCCCAGGGCTCCCAGGGCTGCTTTCCCTCCCTGCACCCAGCCCATGCTGGCGGCAGGGAAAGGAGGAATGGGGAGCAGCACGTGGAACAGGTTATGTCCACCACCAGGCTGCCCCTTGGTGACCAAGCATCAGTCCAGGGGTTACTCGCACTCGCACCGCTGTGGTGAAAATCAATGCTTTTGCAAGGTCCAGTGCTGGAAGTGGGTTTCCCCCCTCCTAACAACAGCAAGAAACTCCCCCCGCAGGTCTGGCATGGCATGGGAAACTGCACAGCGGGGGCTCTGGGGGGGAAAGCAAGCTGTGGTGGTGACCTAAGGCCGAACCAAACACAAAAATGTAAAGTGTTGACCCCTGACATGGCACAGTGTAACAAAGGACTCTCATATTGCTATACAGCCGTAATATAAAAATGATAAATTGCCTGCAGAGCACTTCCTTGGACATAGCGAGTGCAATGCCAAGTAATTCACCATCAAGCAATGCGGTTTCCTTAAGGACTCAGTTCAGCAAAAATGTATATGAGAGCTATTAATGTGCTGAAGCGTGGGCGCTGCTCCACAAGATGGGGTCATTAACCAAATAATGCGACTGTATTTTATTTTTGTTATTGCGATTTCTTCTTTCTTTCTGGAATCGTTATGTTCTTAAGAACTAATATATTACGCAGACAGGAAGATTATTCACTTTTCTATTTTATTTTATGAATATTTCTGTATTTTGTTGTTGATGTGGGAAAAATGCTGTGCCTTATGGGCCTTGCACTATGTGAATTTGTTGCTAGTATTAAAGCCATTTTAATTTATACTTTATGAACACATACACACCTGGGAATACTTGATAACAAACACAAGAGAAGATAAATTCACACTCACTAATGAATTAATTTATTAGCATACACAAAGAACGTGCAGCCTTGTGTCTGGATTGTAGTTTGCTGAGGCCTTTTTCTTAGTCATGTTAACATGGAGATTTTTCCCCAGTTAAAGACAGGTTTCATTATCCCAGGTACATTCTAAGCTACCCTATGAATAGAAATATAAACTCAACATGTAAATCTCACTGATTTATAGAAGAAAAATCTTGAACGTGAAAATACTCATTGTAGAGCACTACATTTTAATCTGTTCTAAGGATAGGTCGACTTTGGCATGGAGACAGCTTTAATAAATCAGTGCAACAGCAAAGGATTTTGCTCTGCAAATGAAATTTATCTGTTCTAATAAACTCCTAAGATTTGTTAAATTGTCCTTGGTAGATGATTGTCTTGAACAAAAAATACAAGACGATAATATGCTGCAAGCTACTTTGGGATAGCTCAAGTACTCTGAACAGATTATCTGGCTGGAAGGAACAGGACAAAGGTTAAGTATTAGGCTGAACAAATTTGGTCTGAAATTAAGAAAAACCCTTCCATTCGAAAGGCTGCTAAATTAGCATACTACCTAAACATACCAGCTGCTGTTGTCTTACCCATTATGTTTTATCATGTTTGACAGCACACAGTTATTAGCCTATTTGTGTATTTAACAAAGCTAAAACTGTAACTGGTTACATATATATATATAAATGAAAGTATATTATTTTTTGAATCCTCAAGTATATTACTTTCTGGTGCCTCATTTTGCATGTGAGCACATGGGGCAAGGGATTTCTCTGTTCAGGAGAATGGGTACATTGCTCCCATTTTCCCTCTGATATCCACAGGAGGTTATGAGACTTAGCAAACTGGCCAAATGCTCTCAGAGGTTGGTTTGGGTTTTTTTCAGTATCAAAACCGAAAAGCACCAGCATGTATCAATGTATTTTACCAATCTCAGTTATTAGAAAGCACAACATTTGATTTTGTTGTTTGTTTTAGAGATATTCTGGTGATTTGTTTCTGTAATTAAGTTACACAAAAGTACTCCACATTTTTTGGGGCATGGAAAAATGATTGGGATGGTTCAGGGGAATCAGAGACACAAAATCAAGATAGTCCAGCTATTGATTTTTCAAAGCATCTTCACTGAAAGACATGATAGAAATTTCCCCCTGTGGGACATCTAAAAATGGAACAAACTAAATCCTGAGAATGACTTTGAATAGACTGATACCTGGTGCCTCCTTTTAACCTCTCTGAAAAAGAGGATCGTTAAAATTTTTCCAGATGTAAAATTTCCCTGGCAATAGGTAGGCTGTTTACTACCCACTAGCTGGTGTAACAGTAAGTATACAGAATATATCAGTAATTTTCCCCACCTATATCAAGACACAGTGATGAAAATCATACATACACACATCCCTTACAAGATACTTGGTCACTTTTCAATGAAATTACAAATCACAATTACAGAAATAATAAGAACTTTAAAAAAAAGAAAAAAGAAAAAAGGCCATAAATCTATAAAAAACTTCACAATCTGATATATTCTCAGTATAAACAATGATGGAAGATTTACATTCCCAATTTATATAGCTAGAATTAATTTTATTTCAAACCCAATTAAAATCCTCAATCTGCAAAAATAGCTATTGAAGCCAACATCTAGAAGTTAATTGCTTCATCCATTTCTTTTTAAGGAAAAAAAAAAAAAAAAAGAAAAGGCAAAGGATGAAAAACCCTAGACTTCTCTGAGTATTTATATCACTCTGGACAGCCTATAGCATAGTCTCAGGACAGAATCCCCCCACCCACCATCAATTCCATAACAAGGGAACATTTGAAAAACATCCAGCAAGACCTGTTGTTATATAAATAACACACAGTGCTGAATAATGGAATAAACTATTGATTTTCTTTCCCTTTGAATGACAAAAGCTCATGGCGGTGGTTTACACCACCAAAGTTGAAAGATTGTTTCTAACTTTTGAAAATAAATTATAACAATGCTCCCATCTTCACAGGTTTGAGACAAGTTGGAAATTTCAACTACTTACCTCATCTGCAGCATGCAGGCTCAGAGGATTAAGCTTGCCTTGTCTCCATCCTTTTTAAGACCTTAAATTCTCATCTCTACAGCTAACAGACTAAGTTACTTCTCTTTGAGGCACTTTGTTGGATTTTAATGAAAAAAATTAGTTTCATCAAACAATGCAAGCAATCTCTACCAATATCCATGATATTGTAAATCAGTGCAGATTTTAACCCTAGGTTACTTTTTGTAACTATAGCTATAAATTCAGCAGAGCAAATAAACGTGTGTTTACTTTCAAATCTATGAAATTACTATTGAAATTACTCCAGTGAACTCACTAAATGCCTGAATAATTTAAGAATTTTACCAGATCCAGGCTAAAATATTTAGTGTTAAGTGTCAGTCAAATGCAGCAATGCTTCATTTTTCTCTGAATAACCCATTGTTTTTATCAATGAGAGGAGAGAGCAGGTAAATGTTAGATGCTACTGCTATACACAGATACATTTTTTTCTGATTTACTTAACATTCATAAATCAACAGAACTGTTCAACATGTATAAGGACTCTAGTTCATCCCAGAATATCAGCATGTAAACACAGTAAGTCCGCACAGAATGCTTTGTCTCCAGTTAGATGACTTGAAGATGCTGTCTTATTTGCTAAAAATGTGATGCTGTTTCCATGAAAATCAGTAACTACATCAAATGAAAATGAAGCTGCCCATATAGAGCCTCATAGCTCACGGTGACAAGGTTATTTACCAAGTTTTCTCTAAATATATGTTGAAAATAATAAACTAATGGGATCACTCTGAGATCAACTTGCCCCCCCCGCCCCACAATGAGACTGCGGTAAAAATTGCACGTTATATCCTGGTTACTTGATTACTGATATTAGGATCAACTGTTATAACCAATGATTCTGACAGATGTTCCTAGAAAAATCAAGACTTCTCTTATATTCTGCAGGTTTCTTTTTTTCGCTCCATACATCATACTTCTTTTATACTGTCATCTAAAAGTCCGGCCTCACATACCAGGATCTCTGAATGTGCTAAGCACTACACAAAGACAAAACAGTGATGTAGCTACTTGACCTACTTTTACAATTCTGAACTCTTTTCCTGGGCTTCTGCAGCAGCTATGACAATGACTGCACTTGTCCCACAGTCGCAATCGCAGAGCAGGTGATTACAGCACTGTCACAACTGAGGAACCGTCATAAGAATTAGGCTATGGAGCAATATATTCTTTTGTCCTTCTCTGTGTCATTAACACAATGGTTCCTGCAGAACCAAGACTGGCACTGCATAAAATCCAGGTCCCATCTCTTACGACTACTCCAGGTTTGCACAGTGGCATCACACTGCTCTGCAGATGGGCTCGCCTTTATCTGCAGGAATGCTGGCGATGGGGTTTGAATGTATTTATCTAGGTTGAGCTTAGATGTTTTAAGTCATTAGACGCTTCCACTGAATTTCAGTATCAATTGGCAGGATTAGCCACGCAGAATCCTTTGAAAATGCCAACCTCTACATTGGAGAAACCAGTCCTTTCCCAACTATGTTGTGACAAGGTCTCATAAAGCTAGATAGGAGAGGGGAGGGAAATCATATTTTTTGTCAAAAACCAGAAAAAAAGTACAAACCATACCCCAAAAGCATATTCAGTACTTTCAAAACATATGGTCTGGAAAGTTTTTGGAACCATGTATGAATTAGATTACTTATCTTGTCATAGGCGTGAAAGATTTCACTTTCCTGCAGTGTTCTGTGGGAGAAAGAATCCTCTTCTGGTTAAATAAATGACACAAAATGTCTATTTAAGGTGGAATAAGTCTACGAGTTTCTTAGCAATTACTGTAGGGATTTTTGCACTATTACTTCCAAATGGGTATTTGATAATATGGGTCTGTAAAATACAACCAGCCTCACAGAAACATTAAAGGAATTGCTAATAGCTCCCTCATCTTATGAACATATGACATTTAATAAACATTTCTCATGCTAAATGTTACTTTATTCCTTCCACAGATCATTAAGCTGTCCTTCACTTGCCTACTACAGGAAAATGTTTCAGATGCAATTGTGTTTACTGCTCTCTAAAGGCACGGAAAATTTTGTAAGTTTTTGTCAATTTCTTAAAACCTAATTACTTTCTTCAACTCCAGGACAAGGAATGTACATCAATTTGTGAAAAAAATATAGCTTTATTCCCTAATGCACCAAGTAATTTAGTTCTACTGCAGTCAAAAAACAAACTGGCAGCAGCAGAGTACAGGTATTTACACCAAGATTTTTACAATATTGACTGAAAGTTTTAATGGCTGTGAATTATACATCTCTATTCTAATGACAAGAAAGTTGCCATATTTATTTATATCCATATTTAGCTGCCTAGATAATTGATCTGAGTCTTGCACAAAAAGATTCCGGAGACTCAAAGATGTGGGATTCTCAGATCTTTTTAGAAACATGCTGTTTTTTATCTGCCTTGATTTGGGAAAATACATTTCTTTAGGCATCCAATTTTGAGAATAGTAACCATATTTGCTGTACACAGAAGACACTTTCTCACATTGTTTCATTTTAAATAATGTAGAATGCAGCAAGAGAATTATTTGAACTTACTCTGATTACTCTGTGCACGTGTCTCGTACTTCGCGTCAGTAGCTGCCTTCCGCAGCAGCATTACTGAGCCTTATTTCCAGTAGTCCTGTGTTTCAGACTCAGATGATGACACAAGGGCATAAGCTTTAATCAAAATTTTCCTAGTGTTTGTGGCATTTGCTGCCTTATGGGCTCGCTGGTCTCCTGTGCAATAGGTACTCCCGCATGTCAGGAGTCTCTCAACCCACCTTCCTGAACCATCAAAAGTTTAACAACAGCAAGATCTCCAATGTTCTTCTGAATCTTACTGAGAGTCCCTTCTCTGGGAAACCAGGCATGGAATTCCCTTTACACCTCAGATCCATCTGCAGCTGCAGGTGAGCAATCCACACATACGTGGTGCTCAAAAGGGTTTTATTTAAAAGAAGTTGTTCTCACCTATGTAGGCTTCCCCTACTTAGTGAGGAAGAAGAGAAGCATCCCTCCTTTTTGTTGTTTCTTTCAATTTCACAGGGCCATATACTTGAAAGCTTTAAAGAACTTATTGCCGTGACCTTTATCAGAAAACATAGCATTTCTTCACCATCTCTTATGATTCAATGGAGGAAATACTGAATGCCAGTTCTCAAATTACTCCCATTACTGTGCAATTCTCCCATGCCTGCAAGAAGGTAGTATGTATAGCAAGGGAACGACTGCAAATCTAGGCACATATCTCTCTTTCTCAATGCTCACTCCCTCTTTGTTCATTTTACAACTCAAGTGATAGTGGTTTTCTTTTCAAAAAATAAGCTGCTGCATGTTTGTTAGCTGTCATAGTGTGCAAACCATACACATACATGCAGTATGTGGTGTTAGACATTAGAGAGACAGAAGTTCAGGTATAAGTGGCTTGCTAGAGAAACTACTAGGTTTTGGTTTCTTTTTGTTACCTGGAATATGTCTATCAAAAAACTTTGTGATTCCACCAAAATATTTGAGCAGTTACATTTTATTTAAAGCTAGTAAGCACACACAGACCTTTAAGGCGATTATTTTACTATACAGTGTTTTCAGATTCAAGCAAAGGCTCCTTGAAGGACAGGAACACTTCAGTACTCCAATTGGAGTGCTCTCTCAAGTCACCTACCGGATGCCTTCCCCAAACCCTGTCCTGCGAGGCTGGTGCACTGTACGAACAGTCTTAATGGAAATACACTGGTAATTGTCAGCCTATTTATGGTATCAAACCACAAACAGTAGATGGGAAAGTTAAAATCCTTTCTTGACATCTGGGAATAATTTCTTCAAGCTAATCAATACTAACCCAGGCATACTGGAGAAGCACACAGATTTGGACAACAGCTTTCCAGTGTACAGAGCACTGTGTCTGAATTGCAGGATTTTTGAAGTGAGATAATGAGATATTTGTTGAGATGTGAAAACTATGGAGTTGAGGTATACTACCAAGGCACCAAGGACATGTGTCTCTTACCTGGAGCCGGAACAGGTCAAATGTTGAATGTTGCCATTTCTATTTGATTGTGGGTGTTGGTCCTGACAACATAAGCCCAGCTTATGTTTGGGAACCCACAGATAGTATAATAAATCAATCCCCGTATCATGCAGTCAGATATAGTACCTGCAATCATGGCTTTTTCCATGCCTAAGCTGCCTTGTTTATGGAAAGGTTATGGAAATATATTCTGCTTAGAAGACATTAGCTAATAATATAAACAAACAAGTAGCAGCAAAATGGATGGCAAAAAAAACCCCATCAGATCTTCCTCACAGAGTCCGAGCATCTTGTGTAATTATGGATACAGGACATGAATTTATGACTCTGATATGTAGGTAGCAATCTGAAAAACTATTTAATTGCTTTTGTGTTTGAATACTGTAGGTGTTCAAATTCTTTGCTACTATAAATACATTAAAATAACATTAACTACTATAAATAGATATAACAAAGGTGGTCTAAATATGTTAATGTTTGGGATGGTAATATGACTCATCCATGTGATGTGAAGCAGACATAAGGCTATGATAAAAAGAATTATTAGCTGCTATCAAAAGCAATAAAAAATAGCATATTGGAACAAAAGCATACGATGTGCACACAACCCAGATTCACCCATGGCAAAAGCAGCAAAATTAAAGCCGCTGTTTGGCCCCATTTGTATATGGCAATACACTGCAATTAATTGTTATGAATATAATTTGAGAATAGTGCCCCATATATAGAAATATTAGACTCGTTGAAGGTCAGAGCCATTCAAACGGATTAATTGCTTGTGCACAGATCAGATGTAAACAAAAACAACCAGAATGGTACATATATGCTGATACCTGCAGCACTGGTGGTTTGCACCTGGCCCTCAAGCCAACTCACAAATTACTGCAGCACCCACACAGAGCAGTATATACAAAAAAAAAAAAAAAAAAAAAAAAAAAAAAGGAACAGAATTTGTTCTGTGACCTTCATAAACACGAGCCATTATTTAAAAGCTAGACAAAGAGGTTTAGATGAATGCGGAGCTATTTTGTTAAAAGACTCGACAGAAATGGGCAACAGAAAGCCAGTAGGAAAGACTGGAAGAGCCACTGTGGCTGCGCTCTGCAAGATACCTCAGTGACGCCTGTGCTTATGATCATCAAAAGTACACTACTTTTCCTTCTTCTTGTTTCTTCTCCATAATACAAACATTGAGGGTCCTCAAAGAATTTAATAGTTCCCAACAAATCCCACAGAACATTCCCCCGTGAAAGATCTTGTCGAGGTTTGGGCCAGATTGGCCCAATCCAGTGGAACGACAGATGCTTCCAAAGGGAGGCAGGAGAGAGAAAGAAAAAAGAGAAACTTAAGAGTTTAGAAGGAACTAAACTACTTTAATGGAATATTGATAATAAAATAATAAAAAGGAAATAATGAAATACATACAAAACCGTATCAAGCTCCCAGGATGACAATCACGTCACCAGCAGGCACTAGGGAAGTCCCAGACCGGACTCAGTGACAGATGGGAACTGGATTCCGGATCTGGAGTCAGGATTGGGATCAAAGGCAGACGCAGAGACAGAGTCCTTCTCGGACGCCGGCCACTGAAGAAGGAGGGCTGACCCTTTGATCCCTCAGCTTTTGTACTGAGCATGAGGCAGACAGGATGGAATACCCTGTTGGTCAGGTTTGGGTCACCTGTCCTGTCCGCTCCTCCCCGCAGGTGTGACCCCGCTATGCTCTTCTGCTTCCGACCCTCCAACGGGGCAAGTAACAAAGTTGGCTGCCCTTGGTTGTTAAAGCAATAAGGATAAGCAAGAGCCCCTCTGCAAACCATTCCTTGGCATCAACTATAAACATGGGTCTTATCGCTCTGAGAGTGAACAGTTTCCTGCACAACATGCTGTTAATTTCAGCAGATGGAAGAGGCCTAGCTAAAAAGTAAAGTTACTGAACAAAATTGGTCCTGTTTTACCTCAAACCAGGACAGGTCTTTTCAATTAGTCTTTCATTCCACGATTAAGATACAACTTTATCTTACATTCAATTAGATGTTAACATTAAGGAATTCAATGTTTCCCTTATAACACCTTTCTACTAGGGCATAAATTATTTTGACAAACAAAAACAGGGCAAAAGGAAGGTCTGGATTCTCTTCCAGTACAAACAAACTAGGTATATTGGTAGGTACATGAGTTCTGTAGGATGGGCTAGAAAATGGAGATAAAATAAAATAAATTAAAAAAATTATCACCTGCTTAGGATTTGTTTTGGTTTTTTTACATCAGTAGGCCTTTGCTCAGAGCAAAGCTGTGAGATCAGGTGAAAACTTGTTACTTCTCCGTGGGCTATTCAACTTTCATGAATTATCAAGGTGGAAAGGAGAGTTCGCCTTTTCCACGCTTCGCTCCACCTCTGCACCTCACTTCACAACTTGAGCAACTCACAAGCTCTGCAAAGCCGGTCAGCCAACACAGCAGGTAACACGCTGCTGGGCAGGTACGGCTCGGCAAGTACTAACCCAGCACAACTGCGATTCAAGTGGTGGGTAAACACTGTCATATATGCACTATACAGAGGGTAGGTAAACATCTAGGTGGGATTAAAATCTATTAACTGCTCCTTTACCGTCCAAAGCATCTGTATCTCTAAAAAGTAAATATAATGCGAATATAGAATTTTTTTCTCTTATCATTGGTGAATTAGAACCAGGAGTATGGAAATCACTATTACATGAAATCTAAATGAATTTGGAACCAAGGTCTGTACAAGAGGAAAATGAATGAACACTACTACAGCTTCAACTCATACAGTCTTTGGATAATCTGCTACCCAGATGAAATAGGGTTTCCTCCCCTGAAACGTACTAGACTGACAAATTAGATGTGTATATGGTCACGAAGTAAGAACTACTGCATCTCACATGTAAATGCCAATAAAATCCCTAGAAAACATTACAAGCAATTTCTAGCAGAGATACAGTACACCTTACTAAAAGGTCTTCACTTTTTAGCTAGTCATAAACCAAAGGTGTATATGACCCAACAAGAAGAAAATGCTTTCAAATTACAAGAGAAATACCTAATATATCAGCATTTCAGGAGGAAAGTAAACAATCCTGCTACCCATGCACATTTTAATTTTATTTTTACTGCATCATGAATTCATTCATTTACGAATACAGTTACATTGACCACAGCAAGGTGGGGAAAGCTGTGGGTTACCAAATGGACTCGCATTTTATCTGCCAATGCAGCCTGCTAAAACGGAGGCACAAATTGGCAGGTGACCCTCTCAACTGACAAGACTGTAGTTACTGCGCTGAGAGCCTACATGGAAAATTCCTTTTTCACAGTGGCAATATTACAGAGCAAATAGTTTTAAAAGTGTCAGACACACTGTAAAATGTTCCCAAAGCTTAAACAGTGAAGGGAAAAAGAGACAAAGACACACTTCCATTGTGATTTCCAATATATTTACACTTTTCTTGAGGGTCAGAATTTCAGGTACAGAATAAGATCGGGTAGGAAAATTAACCTGAAAGATGGCAAAAAGGTGTCAAAGTTGAGGAGCACTATTTTCCAGTGCCTGCTCCAAACCCTGAAGTAGAATTGCTATTGATCTGAGATGAAAACTGATTTCACAGCAAACTTTCGGAAGTTGAGTCTGTTAAGCTGAGTCTCATCAAAATCAGGTTTTGGGGTTTTGGTTTTTTTTTAAATTTATTTTATTTTACCTGCATACGGCCTCACACCTGAGAAGTCCAGCTATCGCCCCTTTTTCCTGTAGCTACACATCTATTTTACTGTCATGTTCCTGGCAGGATTGAGAAGGAGCTTTTAGAGGGGCAAGAATCAGGGAGAAAGACAAGTCCCCTTACAATACCATGAAGATGCCAGACAACAGCGAAAAAGACAGTTTGTGTTCAGTGAGTAGATCCCACCCACATGACTCTAACCCAAATTCATTAATCAGATTGTTAAACAAGGTACCTTTTCTTTGGGGCATGTACGTGTCAGTAAACAGCAGAAAAGAGAGGTTTAGGATATGCTTCTGACCCAAACCCTCCCTTTTCCAGAACATTTAAGGAGGGGGAAATACTGTTCTTCAGAGGAGCTGGAAGGCTTCAGCAAAACAATGTCTGTATTTTCTCAGACTCTGGCTGCAGGTCTTCCCAGTCAGCTGTTCCATTCATCACATTTACAAGTGGTCTCTTTCCCTAAAATGCTGTACAGAATAGCAATCTCATCCTGCTGTTTCCTCAGTCCTTTACATCAAACGTAGCGTGAAATCTGTGTTACAGAAGGGACCGTATTGCTGCTTGAGCTAACAGCAGCATCAGAAACAGGTCTTTACACTTCAGAGTAGCTTTACAAAGGATCAGTAAATATCCTGGAAATAAGCTGATATCAATGAAAAAGTACTTCCTACTATTGCTGTAATACCATTAACTCTATCAGGTATGCAGATAAAAACAAATTTTTTTTCAGACAGGTTTGTGAAGAATTCAGTATTTTGCCTTAATATCAGAGAACATCGTCAGCAGCAGCAATATTGTTTTCCTCAAAGGAAAACAGTTGTCCATTGCAGACGGTAGTCCTCTCCTTTTTTCAGCAGCTGTGCACTACATATAACTAACTTTCAAGGATATTTTAAGCTGAAAAAGCAGGTGTCTCTATTTTTCATTTACCAGATGCACCTGCCATTGAGGATTAGTGATTTTCTTCCCTTAAATAAAACACTAAAGAGAGGCTAACACATGGTTAAAGACACATTTAGGCACCTAAATACCTCTGTAAAATACAAACACCCAATACCTTTACCTTTGTAAAACAAAGCTGAAGTCACTTTCAAAATGGAAACCGGTTGTCTTAGGCACATACTTCTTAAGCTCTCTGGAAAATTTTATTTCTTTGGGGGTAACATCTACATTGTAAGAGAGACAAGTGATGCTTGCACCTGGCCTTACATTCACACATTCAACTAGTCAGCAGGAGGTATACCTGCACGTAGTTATTACAGCATGGAAGAACAGCCACGCATGAATTATCACTGTCCAGGAACATGTTGTGGTCTTGCAGCTGATTCTTCCATGACATTGCTATTATTGCTCATGCTAGGTAGATCAGGCTAGCTTGGAGACACCTAGATTTCCTATGAGATACCCATTTTGCTGAGATGATGACGACTACTTTTGCCAAACAGTTGCACTAGCAGAAAGCTAGCAGGGCACCGAAAGCTGCAGCCTGCATACAGACATGGAAAATTTCTACGGAGGTCCAGCAACCATGGCAGAGAAAAGGCAGTGAATCTGAGTCACTTGTACCATCACACTCTTATGTTGAGCAGCTAAGGTCTTAAATATCTCTCAGGCTCTGAGGTGCAGAACCTGATTTTTCTAATGTGTAAGAATTTTCTTTTGATTTTCAGTCTAAATTCATATTGCGCCAATGTAAACCCATTCATTCTTGCACCAACTTATCTTTCAGCTTCAATCATTCTTATCTTTCCTTTACATTTATCCACTTGATGTATTTACAGATCCAATGATATCTCTCTGACGTATTTCCCAGGCAATCATTCTATACAGCTGTAATTTCCAGACAGACAGTGGAACATCTATCAATTACTGTACTGGATCAGCAATATTTTCACTCAAACAATGGTGTTCAAATACTTTAAAAAAATCTGATCACTGCCCCTACCATCACTTCCTATATTCCTATAAAACATAGCATGTGAAAAGAGCAAAAACCATACCGTGTACATATTGGTGCTGCCAGAATCACCAGAAACAAAACAAAAAGCCCCACTGAGCAAGAATAAAAGAGTTAAAAAGCTTTGACTAGTGTCTTTGAGTCAGAGTCTTTAAGGGAGAGGAGAATACAAGATCTGCCACCGAAAGTGCAATTTCACCCCAACAGGTACATTAAGGACTGACTGTGCTGGCTGGCATGGCTGCTTGCTCCACCACCAGTCCAGGTGTGAGAAAACTGTCATAATGAATTTGGAGTTTTTCCTTAAATCCCTTTTGCCTAAGAAGGAAATTTCTGCCCCACTAACTGGATTTTATGTAGAATTATTAAATGGAGAGAACATTTTTAATAGAGAAAATGTGTTCCTGTCATATTTGTGTGACACCTTCCAGATAAAATAAATCAAAGCAGTTCAAGATGTCTTTTTTCATAACCAAGTTTTGCAATGAGGAACAATTTTCAGAATAAAAATCTTTTGGTTTTGCAACAGAATATAAAACTCAAGACAGAGGTCTTAAGATTGCATTTCTAAAAGCAACTTTTACAAAATCATGTTGTGATAATTACAGGTTACATATATATACAGTCATACAAGAAATGCAGTCATACGCTGTGCTTTCCTCTGCCTTTGTGTAGATACTAAACACTGCTGCACAAGACCATCATAATATAAATACATTTTTCTTTCTTTCTTTTCTTTATTATTTTTGCTAATGCTGTTTAGATTGTTTGGACAACTTACAATAGTAATTTCGATGTCTTGTTGACTTCTCTTCCCTGTTCAGCATGGCATTTAAGCAAGTTTAAATACACGCAGAGTAACTACATATGAGCTGTTAACTGCTTGCATACCAACTCCCACAGTACCTGGAGAAGAAATGCTTGTTGAACAACCAATACAAGTTGACACCTGCATATGAACCTTACTTCTGGAAGGTATTCTCAATCAGTGGTAGAGTCAAATATTAAGCACTAATGTAAGTAGTTGGAGACAGAGAGATAAGCCAAATGCCAAAAAAAAAGGCACACAGCCCTAGTGTGCCTGGGTTGAAGTTAGTGTCACTGTGATGGAGTCTCATTAGCTGCTCTGCAATTGCACATTTTCATTTTCTTACAGTCCATTACGCTTACTTTAACAAAATTAAACACACTTCAGGGCAAAATAACCAAGTAAACCAAAACAAAACACTTATATTGTTTATAAACATTTCCTTAAGAAATTGCAATTCTGAGGGTAAACGTTTCTCTCTTGAGCAAACTAGAGACCATTCCTCCCAGTTCTCCCCTTTGGATGACCACAGAACTAGGATGGGGGAAAGTGGAGGTATTTTGTTTCTATGAAACACGTTCATCAAAAATACATTGCCTGTAACTGGACATTACTAAATGATATCTCTACCATAACAAAGGAAAACTACTCATCATAATCACAGAATCATTTAGGTTGGAAAAGACTTTTAAGATCATCTAGTTCAACCATTGACCCTACTCTACCAGGTCCACCACTAAACCATGTCTCTACGCAATACAAATAATAATACAAATCAAACTCTACTGTGATGAATAAGATGAATTAGATTAATTAATTAGCATATATCTCATCTAGCTTAATGTTACAACTGTGTATCCTACTCACCGCCTTTCATCAGTTGTGCTAATTTCTGCTTTCTCTACCTATGGCCGTTAAATGCGAAGTATGTTAGGTCAAAGAATCATTTGCAGCAAATTATAAGGAACAAACCACACCTTTTCAACATTATCATCTTTTAAGCATTCAAGAGGATCAGAGAGCAGGTCAAATATTGAATGACATAAATAAGACCTGTTCATTTGCTTCACCTGCAGCAGACAGGGATAGCTTACATTTGGATTTGACCTTCCATATGTTTTACAAGTAAATGTATGTTTCGTCAAGTCCCTAGTACCAATGACAGTTTTCCTCTCTTTTTTCAAAAACGGTGTTTAAAAACAAATTAATTGGTATGCAGGATGTGTCACCAAGCCAGGACATTTCATCCATTTTGATGGGTATTTCTAGGCTTTAAAGACAACAGAGCGTACCATCACTGAGGGATGGAGCACCGGCTGAAGGTGTTACCGAAGCAGCTCTGAAAGTCAGGGCTCCCTGAGTGCCATGGCACAGTCCCCTTGCAGTACAGCATCCATTACATGCGTGATAAACCAGTTTCAAAGAATTCAAACTCCAATCCATTTATTTTTGTCCTCTTTGTAACACATTTCTCTGACACAACTAATAAATTTGATTTGAGGCCTTCGTCTATCATGACCTAACCTGAGATGATGATGGTACTTTCACATGCCACTCAACGTTTTGAAGTGTGCGTGGTCTGGCCAGGATATTTACACTACTTCTCAAAGATTACATTACCAGAGTGATGAAACTTAGAGGTGCCAGCAGGCACTGTGCTTAAATCAGCTGACAGCCAATAAAATGATTCCGCACGGAAATCATTTTAATTCCAAATTGTTCCAGTGCTTTCCAATGAATTCACACAGGAAATTTGAGATTGAGCATCAGATTGTTCAGGCTCTGTTCTCCCTCAGTGCTGCTTCCCCTCCACCTTCTACCGTTTATTTGTGTATAAACCCACACTGGAACTGTGACTTCCCACTTTTTTATTTTTGCTAGTGAGAGAAAGGCGGCAGTGCTATTTTAAGTGTCTGCAAAAGTTTCAGTGTCACCATGGCCTGCTCTGCCATGAAACCACTCCTTTGTACAATCGAAGTGGAACAGCAAATGTGCTAAACACGAAAATGGACACCACACCCCATGCCTTGTCTTGTCAGACACTGTCCCACGCTTACTTTGAATGCTAAGAAAGGAAAACCAGGAGGCACATAGCAGCGAGCGGCATAATGTGCTAGTACAAGCAGATTAAGTTCATCCCATTTGTATGTGCCGCTCCTTCACTTTCAGGTAGTGTTTAATGAAACTGAAAAAGATGCTCTTGTGATTGTGATGGAACGGTAAAATCTTTGCAGTATTTTTGGATCGCAGTTTACTGTTAAATTGTGTATTTTAGTGTATTTTCATCTTAGAAAAAGAGGCTGACTGCTTATATTTTTTCTCAAGTTATGCCATGAAGAAATATAATTTGCCTTTTAATAGTACCATCAAGGACCCGTTCTCTCCAGTTTACTATATAGATTTGTATACCCCATACAAAAATGTTATGAGTTTAATTGGAACAGACAGCACGACAGCATAATTTTATACAACTGTTTACAATTACTACAATGGCAGCTTCCACAGAGCTCTCGGTGATTTTTCAAGAGCATTTGCAAGCATAAAGTACGCATTAGAAAAAAAAAAATAGCAATTTGCTACAGCTGTGCAAAGTGGATTAAGGAAATCTATCAGCAGTGACACAGATATTCAGAAATGGGAGATATTTTGCCCATCTGAGCACAACTGTAAGATTTGGTGACGTTAATAGCTTGTTTAATGGCTAGATTAAATAAAGTATTCTATTTTAGCCTCAGATATATGGTACATAAGAAAAAAGCAGACTTACAGTTTAGGAAAGTATTCTGCTTGTTCTTCACTTATGGAGAGAGTGAGATCAATTAGGCAGAACCAATGACCTCTGGTACTCTAAACCAGAGGAAAGCACACGGTGTACGCCAAGTTTTGGCAAGTTATGCGAGAGAGAGAAGCAGTAAGACAAGATCAAAGGAGGAGTGTAAAAGGCACAAACACACAGAGTATGGGCCTAGGAAAAAGTGGTGGGAAAGGCACTTCTCTGGCAGCTTTAGTACTGGAGCTGGGAACAACTTTTGTTTGATGTGTCCTGTTCAGACAAGAGAGTTTGCTCATTCTTTTGTAAGCATAACTGCATCAAATATATCAGGGTATTATCAAATTGTCTTCGCAACTGCTAATTTCACAGAATCTTCAATTTTATGGTGATATAAGTTCTTCAGATTCATCACGCTGTAGATTTATTCTTTATTTACTTTTGAGGATATTCTCAAGACCCAAGAGATCTTTTCTGACCTTGAACTTTTGTTGTTAGATTTGTCATCCGCTCAAACCGGATTAGAATAATGCAATAAGGACAGACAGGCAAGAAAACTGGGCTGTGATTAATACACGTAAATTATGTCAAAAAAGGGGCCCACGAGAGTTACTGGGCTGAAGACGGACAAAATTGCTTTTCTTCTTTAGGGAGAGGGGCAGGCAGAGCAGTATTTATGCAAGCAGGCAGATTAATTGGCTTTTGCTGAGCTCTGTGCTGGTGCAGCTAAACTGCTTCCACAACCTGACCTAATTAATTTGGAATTTGCTCGGGTTTTTCCTCATTCAACCACAGGACAAGTGTAGTATGCAGTGCACTGCAGGAATGATCTTGGAAAGTCGCACAGCCCCATATCAAATAAATTTCTCATGCTCAAATTAGAAGTTCATAAAAAAATTTTGCAGCACAAAACTGAGCAGTCAAAACAGAAAAGGCTAGATTAAAATTCATATACTGTACTCAGAAAACTGGCGTAGTAGTTTATGTGTACCGTCAATGGCAATTAGCAAGAAGGTAAAAAGCATCTAAGTTACAGGACACTGCGTACCCAAGTGCTTTGCAGCATTAGTGACCATTATGTTTATATACTGACAGGCCTCGTCTTCTCCACTGTACTCATCAGGCTGATTTCTCAGTCTCCTAATTTCCCTTATATGCACAAGACAGAAAAGCCTAAGAGAGGCTTTGCCAAACACAAGATAACATGTTCCTTTTACAGATCGCCTGCTCTCTGAAGATGGCCAAAAAGAAGCTGCTCCTATTCCCTTGTATCACAACGGATTTGATAGCAAAGAAGTCTCATGAAGGCAGAATTTCTAGACAGGGGAAACACACTACTTCCGTTCCCTTTGTGCCACCTGAGTAATATTGTGGTTGGTTTGGGCAATGTTTTGAGGTGGAAAAACATAACACTTTATTTCTAGATCAAGCTCCTGCATCTGTGCAGGACATTAGTGAAGGCAGCAGACCACTGAGTCAAAAGCTAAAATATATATATATACACATATATATAAAAAATATAAAATGTGGCCAGGTCTTATAGTTCCACTGAGCATGCCTCTGAAAATTCAGCTCCAAGAGTCACCATCTCAGCTTTTTTTTTTTTTTGGTTAAACATAAATGGAAGATAAAACCTGTCAATCCTCTGTGAGAATACAACTTTCAACAACTCGAGAAACGAGCACAGAAATGAAGAAAATTCAAATGCATTAGGTTTTCAAATCCTACTTTTAAGCAGATGCTACGGTTTTTAGTTGGCTCATGTATTGCAAAGGTAAATTATGAATAAGTAGCAATAACTTTGTGAAAATAACTGGGTTGATTAACTGAAAGAGAGAAAAGGGCTTTTGTTTAGAGTAAGGGAATAAAGCAATGAATGTCGATGCACCATGCAGAAAATTAAATTTATTTTTAAAAGGGCAGGTTTGAAAACAGAAAACACGCACATTCAACTTGCTTATCACTGAGAACAGAAGCATTAGAAGCGCCCAGTGCAGGACAAACACATCTTTAAAGTTTTGCCGCACTGTAGTTTCAGCAGGCGCAGTGCAACCCCATCACCAACCAGACCTACGTTACCACTAAACCTTAGAACTCACTGATCGCATTTTGTAACTGCAAAGAAGGTAAGTTACGACCATGCCAAGTGGCAGTACTATAACTGTCTGTTCCCAGTGCACAGCTTGGGAAGAATTATAATCAGACAAGTCACATTATGTTACTCGACTTTGTAAAATATAAAGCACCCAAACAAACAAAAAGGTACACATTGAGCCTTTTCTTTCTCACTTGATGTTCCTCTCTGTCTCCTCCCTGTTCTGCACTGGTGGTCCTGTGATGAGCCAGTGCTGAGAGTCTCTCTGGCTTTCAACCAGCTTCAGTGTTAAAAAAGGCTGCTTTTTAAAAAAATCTAACAACAATGATTATTAGTTAACATAACTGATAACAGTTTCTACATGTCTGAGTTGAGAGGTTTGTCCACCAAACACCTGGGTACCAGTTTAGGACCTGTAATGACTTCCTGTAAGACTGCTGACAACTTGTCACTCCACATACCTAGCGGCACTCTTTAGAAAGGGTTGTTGAGCTCTGGGCTCTGTCACATTTGCAAGACTTGCGCTCAGGAACAGTCACAACACACACATGAAATTTAAGGATAGATTCTAGGGAAATTCTGTATAGGTTTTCGGGTCAGCTATTTCTCCACAACCCTGCATATGTCTGTAAGGTCTCCCAGGAACAGCCTCTCTCCTTGGGACAACCGGATGCTGGAAAGGGAATAAAATACAAATAGTTGCCATCTCACCTAACAGTTACCCTCCTATCCGTTACCAGTTAACCAGTGCACTATCAAGCGAACCAAACCAAGGCACAGAATACAAATGCCATTTGGGACACAAAAGAAAATACTCCCGAGCCCTAAAATTGCATACAAAAATTTTCATCAACCATTCATTTACTCCCAGGTGTTTCAAAGGCAGTAAGGATTTAATTTTCACAGAGCTTAAGTATAATTTCAGAAACTGACTTAAGACATATAGGAGCCTAAATATTATTAAGAGTCCACGAGTGCCGAAATTCCGCTAATAATTTTGCACTTTCTGCTGTTACTTTTTCCTTTTGTGTAAGAGGTTTGGCATTCTTACACAGCAGACGCATTGTTTTACATTCAAATAGCGGTGCAGCTGCTAGTACCTAAGGCTTGAGAGATTTATGGATAATAACAGGAGTGCACAATAAACAAGTACATTTGGATGCATACCAAACAGAAGCTGCATCAGTCAATCAAACTGCTGGACAACTGATCCAAGTTTACAGATAAATGTAAAACAAAATAAAATTCTCCAGTCAGCCAGGCTGCTTCTTCAGAAAAATGTTATGCATTTCATAGTCCTGCATTGACATGGATAACATACTGCTTTCCTCTTTGAACAAAGCATACTATAGAAATATGTTCTGTAAGCCAATGAATGTGTTAAAGCAGAGAAGAATAATCATTCTTCTGCATTGCTATCAAGAAAAAAATAGCAACCATATCAATCAGTTTGTGTAACAAGAACACAAGTACGTGATATTGTCAGGATCTCAGCACATCCCACTTTGCATACAAAACAACCGCATTTCATCCACACAGTAACTGTTGTACTGGGCACACACTCTTTGTTTCCCAGTCACTTCGCTTAGTCTGACGTCTAATTTTTGCATTTTTTGTGGTGTAAATACCACATTGTGTACAAATGGAAACAATAAAAATTTCTGTGTATGCCTTTTTCATGAACAAAAGAGACCAAAATAAAGAACCATAGCATCCCAATCCAAACTTGACAACTTTATGCAGTTCTTTTTCAGTCTTTATCAATCAAAACCACCAAAATAAAAATAATGATCTAGAGAAGAGCTCTGAATTGAATTCTTCTTTGTAAAGCTGTACCAAAAGTCAAAGGTGTCTGAACACAGTTCTCATTAACAGCTCTGGGGGAAAATGGCATTTTGAGTTTAACGTACACCAGGGATAAGCAGATATAAATTGGGGCACCCTATGGTCAAAACCTAGGGAGTAACGTTCCTGCTGCATTGATCAAAGCATTTGTCTCTATTCTAATTTCCCTTTCTCTTCTAGCTTTTTATGGCCAGCAATTCAAGACACTTGGAAATCTTTCAGAACATCCCAAAGTCCCTCTTCAGCAATCTGCCTGACCCTGGAGCTAGATCCTGACCATGAGCCCAAGGCAGCATTAGCAGTCAGGGCTCTGCAGACCTGAAGTCCAAGTTTGTTCACATCCACCGCCTTAAGAATGACTTTTCCAGCTACTCCTACTGCTCCATTGTCTTACACAATTAAACCCCTATAAAACTCACCTTAAAATGTAGTATTTATCTTGTATTCCCCCTGATTTGGTTTTGTCATTTTTTGAGCCAACCACCTACTGCTGAAATATTTATCTACTCCTACCATGTATATGGTAATGACTAAGGGATCGTAAGGGATTTTGCATAAAGAATGAAAAAGGATGTGCTTAGGCACTAATCATGAATTCCTTCCCCGATCTTGTATTTTTCCAAACTCCCTCCTCGTGAAGAATCTCTTAGCTAATGCCTAGCACAAAGCTACATTTACTGCTTTTTAAACTTTACTATCAGTCTTGGCGATATTACTTCCTTTGCTGCTGCTCTTTCTTCCGCTCAGACACAGACCATCTGCCATCCTGCTCACCAAAATACTTGTCAGCTTTAATATCTGTAGGCAGTGAAGGATATTACCGGTGTGAAGTACTTCATATTTTACTTCCTAAATTTTAGGTGAAGGTGAGTATTGTACTGTAATGAGAAAATGACTACGAAGAAAAGCAAAAGTCCATAGCAGATAGGACTAGAAGGCACGTACCATAAATTTTCAATGTGCACTTCCTATTCCTTATTACAAGCTTTTTCAAATTCTCTTTTGGCAATCAACTTTAAATGGTTTTCAGCACACTTAGATGTTAAGCAAAGGATTCCAAGTTAAGCACTTTAGATTTTCCCCCCAAAGCTGATCCATTTTCGTTACGCAGCAAAACATACAATTTTTTCCAGTGAAAAATGTGCAGGTGATATTCAGATTAATCAAACTAGAGAATCCTTGGAGTAATTCTAATGGAGTAGTTCTAAGGATTGCAGCTCTAACAGGCAACTTGACAGCTGATGAGAGACAGCGTTGTCAAAAGTAATGCACATTGTACGGATGAGCTGTTAACTACTGAAAATTTTCTTTTATGTCAGCACATAAATACTAGATGTTAGGGGGAACATTTTTATACGAAAGATCAAGATGGGAAAAACTTCAGAGCCCAGTTATTCCAAACCACTTGATCTAGTGTCAGGACTGGAAGGCAGGGAAGATCAATCCTCTTTTTATACCTGTTGACCACTCTAAACTTGAGTAATTCCCATTTTAAGGCTTAAGTAAATCTCATTCTCATTTTAGTAAATCTCATTCTCACTCTAAGCTCAGGTAATTTTCATTTTCAGGACAAACTCAGCTGACAAGTTAAAATATACAGCAGACTTTACAGGTCTTATTCTGGGTAAGCAAAGGCTCATTTGGAATTCATTTCAGCAAGTCTCTCCACTTGGGCAAAAACTGATACCACAGTACAGTTTAACACCCCTCTCCCCCAACCCACCACTCATTGGATTTTTTTTTTTTTTTCTTAAATCTCCTCCGCATTGTCCATCTTGACAGTCCTGTGCAGGGTAGTGTAGAAAGTTCTGGATACTATGTGCAACACAAGACTGAGAAAAGTTAACTATTAACACCCTGCCAAGTTTTAGGAAAAGCCTTTAATTTCACAAGTACTGAGCAGTATTGACCCAAGAAGCAGGTCGCTTATGTTGCGTTATCCTGTTCACAGCTGAGATATATCTAAAGTATCCTAAATTAAAATCTAAGCAAGATCTAGTTCAACATACACCAAGACTCTATATATACACACTTCCCACCCCGCCCCCCCCCTTCTCTTTCTCAGTTTCCTCTTATGGTAACTTTGTTAACGGGAGGGGCAGGGGAGAAAGAAAAAAGAAAGATATTTTCATCTTTATATGTGCTGAATTCTGGCAGTCAGCTTCACGATGCTGCCAACTCACTGAGTTCAGCTAAGCATCTCTGGATCTGAGATGTTTTGCTGACCCAGCAGGGTCAACGTCCCTGCTCTCAGTGCAGATCTGCCCCAGCAGATACTGAATAATTTCCCTCTGTTAAGAAGCAGCCAGACACAGAGCAGCTATAACTTTGAGTCTTCCTCAGATTTTCTTATTGAAGCTTCTTAAATAGTCAGAACAGCTAATGTCCTTTAGATAAGCACCTTATAAGAACTAAATTTGGCTTTTGCCTAATTTGCCATATCCTAATTAGCCTCTGGTGGAGCAGGAGAGCACATCTTCCGCATTAACTGTGTCGGGAAGTTAAGGTTATCTTAGTTCAGACATCTGCGGTGTGGTATGTGTAGAGCCTATGCTGCTTTCACAACATCTTCTGGTACAAAGTTTCTGACTGATGCAGGTTGAGGAAAGGAGAAGTCCTGGAGGGAGAAATGGGTTATTCTGAATGTACCTTCAAAGGCACAGAGAGCTCATAAAACAAGAACCAACTGAAATGGGTCACGATCTCCCCAAGCAGATGCATCTCTATATTTAGCAACAACTATTATAGCTGTTGACACCTTAAGAAAGTGTCCTTATCACTACCCCAACTGGGCTTAACTTGTTATCTTTCTGCTTACAAACCCATGTAGTAGCATTGTCCCTTAGTCACAGAAGTGGCAGCTACACAATGCTGTGAATATGCCACACTACTTTTCAAGTAAAGAGCAGGAAAGGAGTTTTCTACAAAACCAAACTGGATAGCAATTATTGCCTTATACATAACTGAGTCTAAATTCTGAAAATTCTCCTGCTTGCATGACACACTGTGACAGATATTGTCAGCTAATGGTTTTGCTTTTTTTCACATGGCATTTTCTTTTGTCTTTAAGGAATAAATTCTGAAAACAAATGTACAGGTTATAACTCTCTCACAGTACGAAAGACCTGCTATGCTCAACTCAACATGAATTCAAATTAGAACTACCGATGACTGTGAAGTCAACAGCTACAAGAAAATAAAAATTGATGAGATTGATACTGGGTCTGATCCATCAATTTCCCTTATTTTCCCTCAGTGAAAACATGTACCATGTCAAAAAATGATGGCCTTCCAGAAAATACTTGCCTTTGTCCATTTACCAGCTTGCTGCCTGACACATTGTCCTTGCTGTCTATTTAATAAATGGTCATTTCATTGTTTAGTCTGAACAGAGAATAAACTGAGCAACCAGGACACCTCAGAAAGAGCTGACATGGTTTGTAGCATGAAGTTTCAGCACATGTGCTTGGCCACATGCAAAAGTCAATTTTGCACTACTACATCCAGGCTATAAAGTATATTGGAGATAGGCAAGGATAGACTTTATCTTGTATTAGTCTTACCCTTTTTTGATGGTTCTCTGACAACAGGAATCACCTTACATGTTTGATACTTATTAAGGAATAGGTTTTTATTTTAAAAAAATAAGCCTCAGCCTCTCTTAACATGCAGGGATTTACATTCTTGCTTTTAAAGTAACTGCTACTCTCTTGGATGCTCCTACTTGATAAGCTCCTATCTATCCTACTTCAGACAAACAAAATTGCACTAATCTGCCAAAGCAGGTCAATTATGTACACGCTGTGACAGCAGCAGGCACAAAGAAAGTAAAAACTTGGTTGAAAAACCTACTACTATCACGTAAAGAGCCATAGGGGCAAAGAGTCATCTCATGGAGCCCATTCAGCCAGCTGTCCTTGCTCTATGTGGTACCCAACGCAGAGTAGCTTCAGTTAATTCCTTCCATTACTAAGCTATAAGGACTTTGTTATTTGCCAAATCAAACAAGTTACTGAGCGCAGCCATGTTATAAAGTCATGGTGGGAGACTTGCCTCAATGTAACCACAGGGCACCAGTTTGTTTTTATCACACAAGCAGGCAGTTATCATGGAATAACTAATTGCACTGTAAATCTACACTGTAACTTGCAGTAACTTGTTACATAGACATAACCTAAACGAAAAGCTGATTTACCTTGCCATCGGTTTTTAAATGTTGCAGCAAAATTTATAACAATATTAGAGAACTGGATATGATCTTTGATCTGTAATATGAAAAATTCTAGATTATTCTAATAGTCTGTTCTAGCTCCCAAAAGAAATTGTGAATTTATACTGACTGGCTTTGCCTTAAATACATAAATAGCCAAATATTCCCATTTTCTAGTGGATTAGGACATTCACTACTATCATATAAGATCGAATCAGTTTATCTGACCTATTTCTTTAGTCACCATATTTCCAATGTCTAGAAAATTAATAATAATTTTCTGAAAATGGTAGTACTGCATTGGTAAGTAGCGTTTTTACTTGGAGGTGTTCAGACACCTACACATATGGGTCAACCGAGTTTCACAACTTTCTTTTGAAACAAGTCATCTTTTCTCTAAAAGTGTAAAGACAGCATTTTAAGGATTTTAAATCATTTAAGCCTTTGAATATTTACTGAATGCTGAACAAAACCTAACCAAAAGGGTTAGGTTATTGGAGACTGATAAAGACAGCAAATTAATGCAGCATTAATATGAGGCTGAAACTTTCAAAACCAACTAAACCAGACTGGAATACTTACAGCCTTCACAGTAACAAAATTACCTTTTGCTTTTATATATTAAGATATATATACATATTTGTAATTACAACTTTTAATCTCCACAGACCAACAAGCTCCTTCAAAATTACACTCTCCTCCTGTCAGTGTACTGAATTGTCCCTCATCTGCAGACAGAGCCGTTCAGGGGGAGCTCCTCTACCAGCAGGAGCCAGGCTCCTACGTTAGAGCTGCTCAGCTTCATAGAAAAAGTCTTTTCAGAAGGATTCAATAAATCCAGACAATTAAAATATGGCAGATCATCTCACTATCAAGAAAACTGCAAATGTGTGAGGTAAACCACAAATTCATGCAAATAATTCAGTTGGATACTTCCAATGTGCTTACTGTCTTTTATACGAGTAGTTCTCCTGAGAAACAATATGCATCTGTATAGCTTTTTGCAGGATCAAGACCTGTATCAGCATCATACATTTTGTAAATTCCAGCACAGTCTATAATACAGATGAGTATCAAGGCAAAGATTTTGTCTTGTGCTCTCTCCAGGGTAGGGCAATACTGTAAAAACAGACCTTTTCCCATAGCAGAGATTTCAAGTCTACAAGGTCATCACTAGAATTAGCTGGGAAATAGCAGAAAAAGCTTAGTCTTTCTCTTCCAGAAAAGAAACAAGACAAGACCCTGACCCACTCTCTTTTCTGTGGTGTGATCTAAGCATTCATCTGGAAGAGAGGAAAATCAGGTCAAGCAGAACAAGGACTTGAACCTCTGTTTCACCTGTTACGGACAAATGTTCTGTTCACTGCTAATTTGGGGCCTCTTTTCCTGTATCCGATCAGAACTGTTTTCTTCTGAGCCTGAAAAAGCTTTCCCAAAAAAAGTACTGTTGAGGCACATAAAAAGCTTTGGTGCTGAAAATGCAACCTTTTCTCATGAAAAAGTCAGTTTTATTAAAAAATCCCACAACAAACCAGGTTAAATTTAGACACTGCCTTTCACAAACAGCCCACACAGTGGATATTTTCTCCTGATAAGCATCAGGTATTAACCTCTTTCTGTATCTTCAGAGATAATTGGAGCCAGCTTCTTTGGAAACAAAATGGAATGTGGACATCTGTTCACTGTAAACATGTAAAGAACATTCTGGACACTAAATTAAACTGCAAATTATATTTTTTGTTCCATTAAGTGGCAAAAGTAAAAATGATACATAAGGAAGAAAGGGAAGCCTAAATGAGACAGACCAGACAGCATATGAAAAGCAATTTGTGATCTAGGTATTCATCTGGAAGGTGGGAAACGGGTCAGGCAGAGCAAGGAGTCAAACCTTGGTTTCAGAGAGGGAGTGAAGGCCACATGCAGTGGCAACATGGGAAGAAATCACAGCAAAAGCACGTAGCAAATACTGAGTGGTAGCAGAGGTTAGCAGAGAGTGAAGTGTCACTAACAGAGGTGTAATTCAGATACTGAAAGGGAAAATGGAGAGGAGAAATAAAGTACGTCTTTTGGTAGGTAAGAGAAAAAAAAAGAAGAAACTTAGCAGGGAATTAAGGCACGTGGGCCAACAAAGAGAAAACTGGTATCTTAAATGGCAGAATATGTGAATATGTAGTACACTCAAATCTTTTCCTTTTGATGATGATAACCCCCCTGAGATGCTAAAACGGTTGGGGAAGATGGAAACAAGATCAAAGAGCAGAACTACTTGGAAAAATCAAATAGGCAATGACAGGCAGAGGTTGGCTATTATATTCAGTCGTTTAGCAGTTCAGTACTGTTTTTTTCATACGACCATTCAGAGCCAGATTGTCAAACCTGTTACTCAGGCTGTGTACAGAAGTAAGAAGAGAAACCTTCTGTTTCCCAGGCCCCTTCTTAACCTGTGACTGATGATGGCAGCAAACGATTGGATGTTTTCTCTACAGCAGGCTGGTAAATGCAAGGAGAGCAAAAAGCAAGAAGCCCTGGGAGCAGGGTGCTCTCTGAAAAGGCTGGAAGTGAACCAAGTCCTCCCAATATAAACAATCTCATCAAGAACTGCTTGTTACAATCTGTTCTTTGGTTTGCTCCTGGGACAACACTGATCTGGTTTGTCTTTCAAGAAACCATTTCCATGATCAAATTTATCACTGAAGAAAATGCATATATATCCTCATGGTTGGCAATTTCAACACCCCAAGGGTCAATACAAAAATCTCTAGCAAAATAGTAGTCATACATGGAATAAAGTAACCATGAAGGATTCATTAATAAAACAATTATCTGGTAAAGTTTTAACCAGAAATGGCTGTTCCCTGTTGCCAAATATGATTGTTATGGGAGGCCTGAGAAATGAGCCTGAAAATTCCTTCAGGAGTCTCAGTACTATCTCTCATCTTAGAAGAGAATAATTACCTTGATGTGGTAATCAAACTTGTAGTAATGCTGACCCTTAATGTTTTCAGTAAGATTGCCATTATCCTAGGAAGATATGTATATACACACATTACCCCGAAAGCATCTGGCCTTCACAACAACACAGAGCACTTACTGCATTAATATTGAACGATACACTTATTCCAGGTTTTCCTTAATAAGCAGAGATTGTTCCAATGAGCTGAATCAACACTGGCAGAAGCTCCATGTGAAGTGAAAAGTCTAACAACAATAATTGCTGTAATAAGTATCCTTGGAGTGGAGTATGGACTTAATGTAAAGAGCGAAGATCAGTTAAGAGCACAGAGGCTCTTACAAAGTATTAATTTTGGGAAGATGATCAGGAAACTCAGCAGAAGTCCTCTCAGAGGAAACTGTAGCTCTCATGTATAAGCCCCTTAATGCTTTTACTCTCAAGATAGCGTGTTGGACTGATCTTGAGCTTTGTGCCTGTAAAAATCAGTGCAGAGTTTGTCTTCCTGCTGTTTATTACTTACAGTGATATAACTGTACTGCAGACAGGACAGATCACAATATCAGGCACCCCAGAACTTCGTGATTTATCTGCACACTCACTGCCGCATTTTTTACTAGAATCATTTTAACACAGAACCACTCATAGAAGAAGGCAAAACACTCAGTTCAGACTTAGATTTAATACTGAAAGTTACATTCAAAGGTATAAGATTAGTTGCCAATAAGAGAAATCCATCTCTTTTCTCCATGTTCTTACTAGCTCCTACAACAGGCTACGACATCTTTATGAAACCTATACCATACCACCTCAACCAATCCTGAGGCATTTAACATCACAAGTGTGACTAAATCACTGAGATAAAGTGAAATGGTATTGCTAAGGTGAAATGCTATTTGGACAACTGAGTAGCTAAATTACAAAGACAGAACCTGACGAAACTAACGCTTTTCAGCTAAATCACTGTCATGTTTTGTGCAATCTTCCTACATGTCATCTCACGAGGACCCATCTTTGCTTACACTTTTCTCCCTGAGCATGAAGAACTATGGTTGCTGCACTGCTGAATTTTCCTCTCGAAGGCCTGTAAATGTGATCTGACAAGTCAAATGATTGATGGCACCTTGTCCCTCCAGGCAAAATCAGAGAAGTCCTTCTGAAAGACTGTGGGAAATTGACACCAACAGTAACATATCATCAATATGAAGAGTATGCAAGTCAGAAAAGTTAGTTGCTCAGACCAACAGCCTAAATTAGACACTTCCAGAGTGTCACAGAACATATACTTCAACCTATATTTATACTTATGGTTTTCCAGACACGGGACGGCCAACAGCAGACTTAGGAAATCATAACATGTTTGTAAGAGGAGTGGATAGAAGTTGATGTTTTGGAGGCTCATCACTTCAGAAGGTGCTTGTTTAGCAAAAGTGCTGCACCGCCTCTCATTCAGGCACCGAGGTGAACCCAGCGCTCATGGTGGAGTGGGCTCGCCGGCAGGAGAGCGCGATTCACAGCTCCGTCCCTTACGTAAGACTGTAACCTCTAGCGACAGGCATCTACTGTGGCTGTTGTGTAACAAACCGTAGTTGAGCGTTTCTGCTATTCTATGGTAAATTTCCTTAAAATACATGTGCAAAAATCACTACACAAAGACCTAGAGATTCTTTAACTAGATGCAGGTTCCAAATTTCACACATGAATGGTAGTTTGGAAAGGCAGACTTCAAGCTCCTCTGCATGGGGTGGCTGTAATTTTCTTCTTGATTTCTAACGTCTATGGCTTACAGGAAGACGCACTGATTAAAACTTTTTGTTGACTGGGATTTGCATTGCTAGATATCTCCATCTTCTGTCTTCCTTGAGATTTATACTGAGATCAAATAAAAGGAATTTTCAATTTCTTTATTACCCTTCCACATATAGGCAGTTTTTAAAGAAGGAGAAGGAAAGAAGTAGTTTTGACGTTCGTTTTTTTTTCTTTTTCCTGCTGTTAAAGATATTGCATCTACCTGATTCCAGCTTCTCTCCACAAATTTCTACAGAGATGCAGTCTTCACAAGCCGAATTACAGAAGACCACCTATGGCCTAAAAGTCATGGCAAAATGAGACATACTTCAATACTTTAAATGAAAAGTTCTGAAAATAAAACAATGTTGAGTAACCAGATGCCAATACGTTCTTATCTTCCAGGAGAATGGATTAACAGAGAAGAAAAAAGAACTGATGTTCCTTTAAAACTAATAAAAGGATTTAGGTCAAATTCAGACTGAATTTTTCTACTTTTCCAAATAAACCTGTGTGACCTCTTATTTAAATGTTATTTTAGCTAATACTAAATAAAGATAGATACGAATTTGGTAAAGGCTGACAATTCATTTAAAACTGAAATACGAAATGGAAATCAATTGTAACCCCCCCTTCAATCTTTCCAGAAAGCAAGCCGGGGCGTAGGTGTGGGGGTGGGTGGGGGTGTTGTGTAAACTTATTGTTGTTTTTCTAAAAGGCCTAGGAATTCAAGGAAAGCTGTTATTGCACACAAAAGTAATGAAAGCAATTCAATTTAATGCTGTTTAGAAACAGCTCTCACACTAGTGAATTTTGTTGGTTTTACTTGAGAAGAGTGATACAAACTTAGAATCCTAGAATTAATTTAAAATATTCCCCCACACACATTAGAAACATGACCATCACTAATACTCTTGTAATTTTTAAAATCTATTCTGCATTACTGATAGAAAAAAAAATAATCACAGAATAACATCTATACTGCACATTCTGTACAAGTGGCTGTTAGTTTACCTCTAGAAACAAATATTCCAGTTGTTTCCTATGCATTTCAATTTTGTTTTTAAGATTGTAAGAAACGATTATATTATCAAAACTGACAGTGATTTTGAGTGTGATTTTCTTTGCTCGCGGCATTAGTAGCAAAGTTGTGATTTCAATTAATGTCTCTTGGGCTTTAACTTTTCAACATGTTCTGACAATGAACACATTCACCCTTCCATTTATCACTAGCGAACCATTTTACTAAAGCTTTGTTGATGTTGCACTTCAGATTTTGATCATCTGATTGCAGTCCCGCAGAATAAAGCAGAAAGAAAAAAAATCCCACAAAACAAATCAAGAAGATTCATAGTATTCATACAAAGTAAAATTTTACAGCTTCAGCACAACTCAAATTTGAAAACAAGTCACCTTTTACAGTCCGTATCCTGAGGTCTCTACCCACACTTGATCAAAGAGGAAGGAAAACATGTCCCTCATTCCCCCAAGGATATATTTTCTTTCTTGTTTTACCTTGCTGAGGTTTCATATTCCCCAGCCTGTCTCATGTGATGCATCTTTTCTCATCTATAGATAAATACATTAAAACTTTTGAAGTGACTGCATTGCTTTTCTCCTTTATTGCTATTCCTATTAAGGCAATTCCTTCCTTCCTTCAATTCAATATTTAACGCATCAACACTATTGTAGGTTGATTTGTGATACATTTGAACTGGAGGAACCCTGTTTATGTATGCTTATAAAGAAACAGTAGTTAACAGAAATGTCATACCCACTTGATGGATGCTAACGGATCTATACTGACTTGTCATTTTCAGGGACTTCACTTGACCATTGTCACTGCATAGCTCTTAAAATCTAATTTTACTAGGCAATGAAATATCACCTTTTGATTGTTTCGTTTTTGTAAAAGCTTAGTGTCCTGCAGCAACATTAACAAATTATATTCTGTGAACACACAGTTGATGCGGCACTCTTCTTTCCAATTAGATTAATAAAGCAGCATAAAATGACAATTACTACAAAAGAAACTTGGTCTGCAGCCGCTCCCTCCATACGCTTTCTTTGATTACAAAACAGTCTTAAACAGATGACATAATTACTGCAGAAGGGCTTAAAAACCTTTTCTTTTTGAGACAAAGTTAAGCCACAAAATTCAGATTTAGATCCAGATTTCAGAGGGTTTGTCTGGGGTTAAACAAGCCCCATGTTAAATCTGTTTTAGAAGGACTTGCCCTCCACAAAATTCAGCTATCCACCTCTGGCTAGTCAGTCCTCCTATTTTCCCTAAATTCTCTTCCACTTATAACTGCCCCTACCTCCATCCAACCTTCAAAGTCTCTCCAATAGCAAAATCTTCTTTTCTCCTATGCCTTCTAGAAATCAAAAAAGGAGGGAAAAAAAATTTCAAGAGGCATGTTGACAAATTCAGAACAGGTAAGTAAACTTGACAAAAAAATTATTCAGGTTCTAGAAAATCAATCCTTCAGTGAAAGGGTCAGAAGTTTCATTTATTTTATTTATTCAAATTATTTGAAAAAATATTCTATAAATATTTCACAACTGTGATAGGCTTTTTTCTTTATTTAATAATAGTCCCTTTACAGACTACCTTCGTGGTGTCCAGTGCAGTTAGCAGAAACTTCAAAGCCAGCTCTGCTTAAATCTGAACCTCCCGAGTTCTCCAGAGAATTCCAGACTCTTCTTTCAAGTTAAATTATCCTATGACCTATACAAAACTGGACAGGGGGAAAAAAGAGTAAAAAGAAAATAAAAATTTAAAAAAAAAAAAAAGGAAAAAAACCCCAAGATTTTTGTTAGGGTTTCTTGGGGGCTTTTTTTTGGGAGTAGGTGAGTGTGGGTCTTCAGGCTTCGAATAAATTTCTGGTAAAAGAGTTTTTTCCTTTTTAAACTATCTGGAGTTGTTTTACTTACTTACTGTCCCAGTCTTCCAGGAGAGAGGGGGTTGATCCTTTGCTACATAAAGAGGTAATCTAAGAATGAAGGAGCAACGGAGATTCCAGACATGACACTTGTAGGTTTCTCTTTGATGAGGTTCAAAAAGAAGCATGATGTGTGCCATGCTGTCACAGGTTAAACTATTATAAGGCCACAGATAGCTCTATAGGAATAAGACTTCTGACATTTCAAAAAGCCAGTTTAACAGGCCTGAAGTGAAACATGGTAGAAACTGATAGAAAAGAATACTACTGCAGAAACAAAGTTCGCATTTTAACAAAGAACATAATTGACAAATTTGGACTGTTCATAAATTTGATGTGGAGGCTGAAAAGTCTTGAAACCCTCAGAGCAGGGATGATAAACAAACCCTCTTTCCAGTGCCTGGTTCATGCTGATTGTAACTGGTTTACAAATGAAGTATGATCAGTTTAGAGAAGGAATTACATGACGGGGTTGACTGCAAGCAGCAGGAGCATGGCCTAATGACCTATAAGCTTTCTTTCTATCCTATTTTTCTTCTTTTAGAAAATAATGAATTTATTTTGAGAAAGGATCGGACAACGTTCCCAATATTTGATAGGGGTTCATTCTTCACTTAAGCTTCTGAGGTCTAATGGGAAAACCTGAATGTTAATATGACAAATATAAAATTAATACTGCACATTATAAAACTGAAATACACTTTTTGCATAGGAAAGTGGCTTTCAATGCTAAGTTAAGAGCAAAATAGTTGAAGGCAGACTTCACCAATTTGGTAGAAAAGGGGTAATGTGACAAATCCATTCTCAATGCCTTGTTCACTGCTTTAGAGTAGCCGCACAGAACAGTCAAAGCTTTAAAGATTATCCTTTGCTTCAGTATAAAAAATGATCACAAGAAATATCCGCAGCCTACATTACAACTTACCTTTCAAGACTCGTTGGGCCAGGCAGGTCTACTCCAGAACACTATAAAGGATAGTACATGAGTACATTTGGACAATTTATGTTGTATTTAAGTTCCCAATCTCATAGATACACACAGGACTGCACATGCCTGAAAAATGACTTGTACATAAAGTTATATCAAAGTTGTATTTATAATGTTGAAAATGTAAGTGCTCTACCATTGCCATGAACTGTATTTATAGAGAAGTTAGCCCAGATGGAGAAAGCTGAAGCAATGTTTCAAATATACTCCTATCCTTTCCTTCCAGCATGCGACTGCTATTTCTTTTCTCTTTGTTCCATTAGTACATCCTCCACAGATGAAGGAGAAGATGACTGAGAGAGAGTTCAGGGACTTGTCCTGCCCAGTATTAGCAGGGCTGACAGATTCCCTCCTCTTGATAGTGACTGTGAGCACGGGTTGCACTGTCATGCAACATGCAACATTTTCCCTTATTGGTGATGTTACTAATTTTGTTAGGTTCCTTGTGGCTCCCATAGTTTAGGCAGGCTTCTCCCATATTCCAAGATTAACAAACAACTTCTAAAACTACGTGCATTTGGGTTGTTTTTTGGGTTTTTTTTTCTGTTTGTTGTTTTTTTTAAAACATCTTTCACTTACAGCCAGAAAACTTGGTTAAGAGTGGAGAAATTAATTTAAGGGAAGTGGAAGCTGTTAATATCTATGATACTTGAAGGTCCAGTAGAAGGGCCTGCATTTGGGGTGTTTTGACATTGCTCTATGTGTGTCCTACATCTGTTTTTTTATGAATTTGATCCTAACTTTGAGCTGAAGGAAGGTAGCAGGTGGCAGATCTGACTGCAAGATGCCATAGATGCCAATTCAGGAACTCTGAAACACCATCACGTAAGTTTCAAGAGGTTTCCCGAAAACAGAATCTTAAATATCTTAACTGTTTAGTTTAATTAAACTACATGTACATGATTTAGCATACATTAATCCGTATTAAGTATTACAAAATCTGTATTCATGTTTGTGATGTAAAGTCAAGATCTGCCTAACATACACCTAAAATGTGGTAAGCAGCTGAGTTTGGCCTGATACTGTTAAAAATATTGCAGAGCCATATCACAGTATTTGTCACTATGCAACCTCAGATAACAGCCATGCTGAACAAGCTTGGTTTGTTTTAGAGGGCTATTAAAAAAACAAACAAAATAAAACAAAACCAAAAACTTGCACATGTAAATAAATAATAATTTTAATCATAGAATTGTTTAGGCTGGAAAAGACCTCTGAGATCATCTAGGCCAACCATTGACCCTACTCTACCAGGTCTGCCACTAAACCACGTCTCTAAGCACCACATCTACACAACTTCTAAACACACCTAGGGATGGTGACTCAACCACCTCCCTGGGCTGCCTGTTCCAATGTTTGATAACTCTTTCAGTGAAAAATTTTTTCCTAATGTCCAGCCTAAACCTCCCCTGGCACAACTTGAACCCGTTTCCTCTTGTCCTATCGCTAGTTACTTGGGAGAAGAGACCAGCGCCCATCTCACTACAACCTCCTTTCGGGC
This sequence comes from Burhinus oedicnemus, assembly GCA_008921705.1. Taxonomy (NCBI): domain Eukaryota; kingdom Metazoa; phylum Chordata; class Aves; order Charadriiformes; family Burhinidae; genus Burhinus; species Burhinus oedicnemus. Next base: position 4,624,576 of record VFFE01008282.1, on the reverse strand, counting down.
AGTTGTACAGAGCAACAAGGTCTCCCCTCAGCCTTCTCTTCTCCAGACTAAACAATCCTCATTCCTTCAGCTGCTCCTCATCAGACATGTTCTCCAGACCCCTCCCCAGCTTTGCTGCCCTTCTCTGGACACGCTCCAGCACCTCACTGTCCCTCCTATACTGTGGCGCTCAAAACTGAACACAGTACTCAAGCTGCGGCCTCACCAGCGCTAAGTACAGGGGCACGATCACTTCCGTACAAGATGATATGGTTGCTATTTCCCAAGTGACTGTGGTCCAGATTCACTTCCCATTGAATGACAAGTGAATTTTCTGAAAACGTAACCTGCACTATCACAGGCAAGGTAAGATTAAAAACTTATTGCTTCAGTATTTCATGCATGCAAATAAGCTAAATATTGTTATCAGATGCATCATTAGCGGTTCTGAACACATTTACTACCAAGGACCCTAAGCAAACCCACAAAACTCAAATGAGCTGGACTTCTTTATAGAGCTTGACTGACACCAGCCAGTGTTGGCTACGTGCAGTTCAGACACAAGAGCACTCATCTGAGTGTTCAACTTTTGGAAATTAAGCCTTGCATTTAAAAATCTGCTTCTTTCTGAAGCCACCTCCAAATTCACCCTTTAGTGTCCTTCAGCAGTTCTCTTCCTAATCCAAACACACATTCAACCACAAAACTAAGTTTTTGAAAAGCAACACCAGAGCCTTTGGAGATGATCATGTTGTGCTTGACTACTGCATCAAATACTTTTTACACTCCTCAGGTTATGCAAATAGCAAATATTTCTGCCACTGAGTGCTAATTATCAGTGTGATACCCATTTTTTCTTCTCCAGAGGAAGACAAATACATTACTAATTTAACTCCTGAGCAAAATGTTCATGTCACTGTCCAGCTGCAACAGAAAGTTTCTACTATCTCCCTTTCAGGCTAAGCATGCTTAGAAGAAGTGCATATGCACGTACGTACAGGGAGATATGTCACACTATGCCAACACACGGAAATGTATCTGAACAGAAGCTTTACCTCTTTTGAATACAGATGACGATCAAATATAAGTTAAATTTCAAAACGGACTGGGAAAGCAGCTAACTCACGTTAACCTTCTTTATTTCTATCGGAAGAGGGGCCCTTCTTGGGCCATAGGTGTGTCCAGTGGATCTACATCAACATCAAGCCAAGGTCCCCTGCTCTCACACACCCGAAATAATACAATTTTGAAAGAAAGCCTCAATAAAATAAAATAAAATTTCCTTTGTAGTCAGAAGGTGTAAAGAGGATGCTTCTGCAGAACCTTAGCTTACTGAGGAGGATCAGGTGGCTGAACAATTTTATGGAAACAATGCAGTCAGAAATCAACCAAAGTAAGCATCTCCCAAGTAAAGAGAAACAAGTCTGTGCAACCAACACAATGCTGCAAAGAAACAACAACAATACCGTCTGCAGTATATAAAAACTGTAGGTCTTCTGGTCTTACTAGATACAGCTTAATCTGGGAGTCTTTTCTGGGCTTTGTATTGTGTCTATATGAATTTCACCCCTACTCTTGAGAGAGTAAAGCTAGAGTTCCCTCTTAAAACCAAGTCAGATAGGTATCACCCTGTCCCCCACTTTTAGGATGTTATTTCCTTGACATATACACAACTTCTTTTTATACATGCACATACAACTTGGCAGAGGTAAAATCTGCCAATTCATTATAGGCTCTGCACTTTACTGTTAAAGGTCAAGCAAAAGGAAAAGACAAACCAAATACAAAGCAAACTATAATGGGAGCTGTACAACATAGAGAATTACAAAACAACAGGTGTCCTTGGCAACCAGCTTTCACATGGAAAAGCACAAGAAAAGAAACAGAAAGCTCAAAAAAACCAAAAGACTAGAACAACAAGCATTATTCTTCAAAAACCACAAACAAAACAGTCCAAATCAAATTTTAAAGAGCACCCAAAACCAGAAGACTGAATACATTACAGTTTCCAGGTATAAGAACAAAAACCAGTGATTGGATATGACCCTTTGTTGTATGTCACTTCATTTAGAAATTTAAGATGAACAACATTAATTAATAAATGGATTCACTTCTAAGAAATTAATCTTGGCTAATATTTTTTTACACAGTTTTGTTAGTAAACAGAATTTTAAAAGTGCAGCCGTGGAGTAGGAGAACATATATGCAGATGGTATTCTGGCATATACTAAACAGTGTAATAGAAAGTCACTTTGTCTTCACATTACTACCTGAAAGCATACCTTTACTCCACGAATACGGCACCTTTACTTGTAAAAGTGAAAAGAAAAATGGGGTTTGCATAAACTGACATTATGTATTTCCAAGGACATTATCATCTCTTCAGTCCCAGACAATATGAATTTATTTTCTTCTGAAGGAACCACTTTGCAGCCTATCCTTAGTTTCCTTTTAGATTATGTAATTTGATTTGTTCTCAGGTCAAAAGTAGAGAAAAGTGAATGTTTTGGCTTTAAGCAGGGACAGAATTATTCATAATCATAAGGAATCAAGTCCTCTGATGGCCTGCCCTGCTGCAGCAGAACGTGTTTTGTAAGAACAGAGACTGGAGGATGTGTTTTTATCTTACCAACAACAGCAGCACTGTTCTCTACACACAACTGCAGTGGTCCATAATATGCTTTCGGACAATAGGCAAAGGGTCATCTTGCATGGCAAGAATAGCTTTCAGCATGGATTAAAAATATAAGAAAAACATTTGACGTACTTGGATCTGACAAGATTGAGTCGGTTTTCGGCAAAAATTGGTCACAGCGGACTCCCTGGTAGCCCTCTTTGCACCTGAGAAAAAGGGGATAAATGACAAACATACGCATGCGATAGTAAAAGGTTAATTTCAAGGTAGCAAAATCAACTGAAATTCTCCCTGCCAATGCTGTGACGTACTTGCATATTTACAGTTATTTCAACTATTATGGAAGCAAGGTTATTACTGAAACACAATGGAAGCACGTAAAATCATTTGTATTTCAAAAAATTCCCCTCAACCCTTTTCGATTGTTTTAGAAACTATGAAAAGAAACATCATTTAAGCATAACCCTTCTTTTAAATATCAATTCAGTGAAACAATCAAAGAAAAATCCTCGATAAATTAGACAAATTTGTAATCAAATAAACTCATTAGGTAACACAAAGCTTTATAAAGCTTCTGTACTGTACAAACCATCAGATTAACAACTTGTTTATCTTTGGCTGTTTGAATAAGCAGGGAACATTTATCTAGCCATTAAGAATAGTTTCTACTGTGCTTAAAAGATAACATGTTTAGGCATGACAGACAGTGTCAGGCATTGTTTGTAAGTGAACAGTCTTAGATGTCTGTGGAATTAGATTTTAAATACAACATAAACATAAACCAGAATATCCTCCTGCCTTAACAAACATGAACTGGCTCTGAGTGAGAGTCTAATACTATTATCTATCTTGACATCTTACTTTGAAGTAATACCATTCACTGCATTTGGACTGTTTGCAGAAGTCTCTCTCTCTCACTTCAACCAAGTATATCAGAATCAGGCCTTTAATTATTTATTCACCAAGCAGTTTTTCAGAGAAGAGTGATGGACACTTTAATTATAAATGATCGCAACAGGGACTCTGTATCTCCCAAAGCTCTTGCACATCCTATAAACAATATGCTCAAATCAGCATCATCGCCTTCATTAGGATTGACAACTGCAGCTTGAATTATGTGATAATGTCAAGAAGAGAAGTTATCTGCTCCTTCACAATGTTTCTACTCAGGCTTCCTCTAAAACTTGCCTTTTAAAATGCTGTTGGGTTAACAAAGTAATGCCTCAGTGAGAAGTACATCTCACTAGACTTGATGCAGGGATTAGAAAGCACATTTGTGAGCCAGTATGTAAATTATAGGAATTGCCATCAGACCCAAAAAAGCAGTAAAAATCTACAGTAAGAAGAAGATTAAAAAAAAAAAAAATTATTTTAAAACCCTTTTGGCCCTTCTCCGTGAAGGACACTGAGCGCTACCTTGGAGATCAGCTTCTTACCGGTACTCGTCTATCTATAAAATGACTGACTAGGAAAAACTGAATTCAGATCCTATGGTAGTG